>JAJJWW010002064.1:0-207246 GCA_023531295.1 Papaver armeniacum | reverse complement strand
AGAATATGCATTACCTCATTGTCCTCACGAAAAAGTAATTGTTTTCGATTTCTTCAATTGTAGTCCAAGCCCAAAGATACAAAGCAAACGGGCATGATACTTCCTGCCATGTTGATAGGTTTAACAAAGTGTTGGAAGATGTATATATTGAATCCTGTAACAAATCAAAGAAAAAAATACATAAAAGATCATTTTGTGCCATGCATCCTATGTCAAAAAAAGAACGATTTGGTAATAATCTCAACTTCAAAAGGATTTGTTGTTGCCATTATTTTGAGATTCGGACCTCTTCAAGCACTACATCATCATCCCCTTAATGATTTAAACACCGACGAATGGTATCATGTAATTGTGTCAAACCAAGTTTATGGTCAAGCAAATAATGCATGCAAACTTCAAGATCCGAATTGACATGATGACTGTCGAAAAGATGTGAATTTTGTTTGCCAACCAAGCTAGGTGACGATACGACCGAATATTTGTTGTGAGAGAGGTTGAATGTCGCAACAATTAATCATAACAGATTGAAAAACTTAAACATATGACATAACAATTATCATAAACATCTACTAATGCTTCAAAAAAACTAACAAAAAAAAAAAAGGGTTATGATCATAAGCCTAAAAGACTAAAAAGATTTATCTTCTCCAAATTTTGTTGTTTGTGGGGTCTGAAGATAAAGAGGGTGAAATCGATCATAGACCAATGTTCGTAGGTGTGAACTATCAAATAATAACTAACATTTCAATAACTATATGAGTACCGTGCAAGACAAACCTTAAGAAAAAAACTAAACCAAAATTTATGATGCAAAGTTCTTACTGACTTCCTTGTCTTTCTTCGTTAAATACTCTTTATGCTTGGAACTCCATTATTATTATTCACAACATTCTTATGCAATTTGAACTGAGATGTTGTGCAAAACTTTTCCTTAAGGGTCACCTAAATTGAATGCCAGCTAGTTATGTGGATGTGTGCTTCATAAATTTGAACTCCACATGCCCAAGTCATGGTCAAAAGAGCCATCAAAATAAAAACTTTAACACATCCAAAGATTGATGGTAGTTCTTCCATGGTATCGAACTCCAGATCACCTATAGAATTTAGTTGTTCAAAGAACAGGAACTTTCAACCGAAAAATGCAAAGCAACTTAAGACCAAAACCACCAAATTTTCTTTCCGTGCTCATCTCAAACAATGAAAGTAATTTGTTTTTGAAGAAATACATGGTACAAACCAAGAGAAAACAAGCACTCGGTTCTTTTAATTGAATAATAGAATCTTTCTATTAAAGGCAGTGGTACAAACGATTCGACAAGTTTATGAAGACACAAAAGTACACAAGCAGCAACTATGACTCTTGTGTGTACTTCAAAAAGATCAAAGATGAATCCTTTATCTACCTACTTTTATACGTAGATGACATGCTTATTGCGTCTAAAAGTGAGGTGGAGATTCAACGATTGAAAAATCAGTTGAGTAGTGAATTTGAGATGAATGATCTCGGTGAAGTGATGTGATTCTGAAAATTGTAGAAAAGTGGTAGTAAAAGTTCGTTCAACTCGGACTTGATGAGATCGGTTTAAGACTTAAAAATAAAATATATATACAAAGTTGTCACAAATTCGAGAGATTACTGAGACTCAGGATTCCACCAAACTTCATATCATGTGGTTTAAATATCAATTCTTAGACAATTATAGATCATATGATAAAAGATTCATTGACTCTAATTCTTTGCCAAGGTAGATTCTGAAAGTAATGACTGTATATCTAAAGCATGAGACATCAAAACACTTAAGCTAAGTATGACCCATCAATTGAAATCACAACCATTCAAAAGAAATCATAAACCAATTCAATTTTAGTGCAAAAAGTCATATAAAGAATTAAATAGAATTACCACGAGAGATGAAAAATGGCTTCCTCCGTCGCCTCGAATGGGGTTTAGCTCCTCATATTTTTCACGTGCTCAAAATAGTTGTTCATAGCTCAAATAGGTGAAAAACAAGAGAAAACTAATAAAGTAGACAATTTGCAACGCTCCAGAGGCGTTACAAATAGCTGTTACAACGGGTGTTGAACTGTTACGGAGAAAAGATGACAGGTTATGGAGTACTGTGATCTATTGTTGTTGAACAACGATAATTCTGTTGTGTTGTTTAAATAAGACTTCCTCAACGATCGTCCTCGTTCTCATTCAATGTTCTTCGCCTTCTCTTCTTCTTCCTCTTCTATGTCACACTTCCGTAATCGCCCCGCAAGCGATTTCTCATGGATCTAAACCTACCCCCAAAGTCTCGACTCCCCTTCCTGGGTCTCGAACCACTCTATTTATATTGAACAGGGGCAAAAATACTCGAGAAAATCTTCCCTTTCTTTCCTCCCCGAGTTTCTATTTATTTTTGTTCTTCTTCCCTTTTCTTTCACCTAATTCTCTCACACGTCTTCGTTTTGTCTCGATAATTCCCTTAACTCGACAGCTCCAAATCTAACAGAATATATCTTCTTTCACTCCACGTAACTTCTTAATATAAATCAAGCAAAAACTCCGGAAACTTCCTCATGCCCTGTTACGTAAACAATACATGTAAGCTTGCTTTCTTTCCCATAGAAACCCGAGTAACAAGCCCGTTTCGATAAAACAGGTATTATGAAACTATCTCAGACGTAAACTCGAGTGATTCTCGTCCAAAACAAATCCAAAGAAAGACCGAGAATATAGTCCTCCCCTGTTTTGCTTCCAATCGATTCCTAGCCCAATTTAGTCCAATCCAACGCCCATACCTTGTTTGTTTAGGTCCAACAGGTCTATCCCTAATGGATCAGTGATTGAATCTCTTCCTAGCATGCCCGGATCAAACCCTAATCTGGCCGCAATGGTTTCCCCCGCCTTTTTTGAGAAGATGACCTCCCTTATCTCTCGACTGTCTCCCTTTTAGCAATTGGGGGTGGAAATAGTAATTTTGGGTGCAAATAACGTTGGGATGCCCCTTATCAAGTGGGTGACCCTTATCCAAAATGAGGGTCCGAATAGTAATTTTCTACCACGAGCGCAAAAACCACTTTTCGAGCCAATTTCGCCGCAAAAGCTTATTTCTCCAAAAACACCTACAAAACATAAAATAATCAAATAAGTATAAAATCGAGCACTAACAACACACATAATTGAGATCAAAATAGACACATAAATGCGTCTATCATGAAGCAAGGAAAATTTTGGGCATCGAAATTGAGAGAGATAGGAAATCGTGCACTATTAGTCTTTCTCAAAAGTCTTATTTGAAAAAGTATTGAAGCGTTTTTGGTTTAGATGACAAGTCTAAACCAAGAACACAACCTCTAGCTCGACATTTTAAGTTGAATGTTGAACAATCACCAAAAACAAAGTGGAGGAGCAGAGGCTAATGGCTGAAATACCATATGCAAGTGTTGTTGGAAGCCTTATGTATGCTATGGTATGCACTAGGCCTGATATTTCACAAGCTGTTAGTGTGGTTAGTAGATATATGCATAATCCAGGGAAGGAGCACTGGCAGGCTATGAAGTGGATTCTACGGTATATTCAAGGTACCATAGATGTTGGATTGAAGTTCTCACGAAATGAGAGAACTGGTTGCAAAGTAGAAGGATATTGTGATTCCGATTACGCATGTGATTTGGACAAGTTTCGATCCACTACGGGGTATGTTTTTACAGCTGCAAGTGGACCGATAAGTTGGAGGTCAACCTTACAACCAACAGTAGCATTATCAACAACCGAGGTCAATATATGGTCACCGTATAAGGTATAAGGGAAGATGTTTGGATGAAAGGTTTGTTTGAGTATTTGGGGATTCAAAGAAGAGAAAGTACGAGTGTATTGTGACAACCAAAGTACGATACACCTAGCTAAGAACCAAGTTTATCACGCTCAACAAAGCACATCAATGTACGATATCACAAAGTGCGAGAAATTATTGAAGAAGGTGAAATTATGCTGGAAAAGGTTGGAACCGCCAACAATCCAATAGATATGCTCACCAAAGTGGTGACAGGTGAAAAGTTTAGACATTGTCTAAACTTGATCAGCATTGTGCATATTTGAAGACACCTTAGGGTGTAGTGGTGTTATCAAGCACATGTTAAGCCCAAAAGGGAGTGAAGCATCTTATGATGATTGAAGAGGAAGCATCTACGGATGAGTGAAAGCAGCAAAGTTTGAAGGAAATGGAATGTCAGATTTCATGCCAAGGTGGAGAAATTAGAGAATAGTGAAGTTGTCCTAGAAATCTTGTCAAGGTGGAGAATTGTTAGTAATTGGCTCGATTTAGGAAACACTCGGTTTAGGGAAGATCAAACTGATTTCCCTAAATTAGTTTCAAGTATTTTAGGAATCTGTTTTCTAAGTTACATAAGGAAATATTTCTTTATTTAGGACTTCTATTTCTAGGCAATTCTAGATTATTCCTAGGCCTATAAATAACAGTGTAACCATTTGGTTATTGATATCCTAGTCTGAATTTGTAGAGGTGTGTGAAGAAGTCTGTTTCTCTAAGTTTCAATAAGAAGTTTATTTGTTTGGGTGGAGTAGGCACATTGCCGAACCACTATAATTCCTTGTGTTCTTGTTTAATTCCGCACTAGTTTTCTCTTTTCTGTGTGAAAGATCTTGGGGTGTTTAGGAAGTAGCTAACCTTAAGCACAACAGCATGTTCATGAAGATTTTAGAATTCAGATATGATTTAGCAATAAAATTGAACCAAAGCAAAATATTTAGAAACCAAGAATGAAAATGTATAACTAAAAATATCATCAACAATTGTTAATGGTGATATTACAACATTGTGAATAATGTTGCTGAAATTTGGAACCAAAAATTCATTAAGCAAATTTTTTCTCAGTGAGTCGAGTGAGGTGGAAGCCAAAAACATAAATACACGGAAAAATGATAAAACCAAACAAAGGAAAGAACAAAAAATATTAAGGGGACAAATAAACAACATAATTTTAAAATTTTTGGATCTGGTCACTTAATGTTGGATATTGGCTCTAGATTTTTAGAAACATCACAGATTTCCTAAATCGGCTTTGGATGATTTTTGGAATGTGTTTAGACTTCTATCTAAACAAGGGTTTCCTATCTTAGCTAGTTTGGATTTCCTAAATTAGAGTAAAGCTTGGTTTCCTATTTGAAGTATTGTAAGCCTATAAATAAAGGCATAACCTTTAGGTTATAAGTATCTACATCATCTACATCAATCTTGTCTAAACCCTTAGGTTGTAGATATCTCCTCACAGAGAAGAGAAGTAATCTCTCCATTAGAAAGATATAGATCCTATAAATTTAGGGTTGGGTGAGTTGGGAGAGAGTTGAAGGTGAGTTGAGAATGAAGAAGAAGAACCGGTGTTAAGTGTCATGTGCATTGTGTATTTCGATATATGAATGAAGTGATTTTCTGCTGCCGTGGACGTAGGCCATTGCCGAACCACGTAAATCTCAGTGTCTTATGTGTTATATGTGCATTAGCTTCCGTTGAATGTTTAGTTTCGTTTCTGATGCCAGATCCTGTGAAGCTTTGAGGAACAATATGGACCTCTCGGCACAACAAACTGGTATCAGAGCTTAGGTCTAGGTTCTTGAAATCTAGGGTTTGCTCGTTTGAATTGGTTCAGAAACGATATGTGAAGATATCAAAGAAGATGTCAAATTTGAAGAAGAACACAAAGACGAGGTGACGTTTTTTTGACTCAAATATGTGGAAAAAAACATACTTATAGATTGAAGTAAAAGCTTAGAAGAAGATGCATCAATAGTCATGTTGTAGAATCAAGTTATGTCGGTTGGAAGATCAGAGTTACGTTGGAATTCAGAAAGTCATTATATAACCTCATGTGAAAAATCTTGGAGACAAGGTCGTTCGAATTGAAACAAGCTGAAGAGGTGGATTTTCTGATTTGACAAGCACCGTTTGAAGCATCAATTACTCATAAAAGAATGTATTTGAAGTGTTTCACATTCGTTGATTGTTGATTGATACACTTTTGAAGTCAAGCTCCACTTGGAGGGAGGATTTGACGTTGATATACTTTTGAGGCATAAACCCTATGTATTTTGCATAGCTTCGGGTAAGTAATTCCATAACCTTATTAACTAGTTTAATAAAGGTGTTTGGTTGTTTTTTGGTCTCTACCTCGTTTGTTTGAAACTTTTAGGACTATTTGGGAATACCTTGTTGGTTTTCCGTTTGAATGTGCTTGCTTTGCAAGCCAAGTTGCAAGGAAACAAGAGTATCATGTTTGAAGTACAAGTTGAATGGTTTGTACGTTGGAAGAGGTAAAGATGCAAAACTTGAATTAATCAAAGATCCTTAGAATTGTTCAAGTACCAAGGGGAACAATTGTGAATGTTACTGGTTGTCATTATTTCGATCATGTTGTCCTTGACTTAGTCAAGGAATTGAAGAAGAAGTTAACTCAAGTTTGCCTCGGTTGCATGGAGTAGCGAAGATTGCAGAAACCTATTAGTAGGTTTCATGTGAGAATTATCGACCATTTGAATATCTTAATGTTGTAAGAGCATTAATGGAAGGTTTATAAATTTTGGGTGAAGAGTTTGATTTTGAAAGAAGTGCTTGAAGCATCTTGCTATAATCATATTGCATTGTTGTTGATCGATTGAAAAGACTCTTAAATTGGATTTCTTATATGGAGATATTGTGTGGTGGAGTTGTAGTCTCTTATTCTGTTTTGAAAAGAAGCGATTGAAGATGAAGTCAACACAATTTTTTGGCATATGCACCTTGGGCATATGATTGAAGAAGGGTTTGCTTGAATGTGTTGAGTGTGTAACTTACTTGAAGAGTAAGCTTATGAGCATTGATTTCTGCAGCTTTTGTTGTTTACACAATAATGTAGGAGCATAGTTTTTTATTACCGTTGAATACCGCAAATATGGTACGCTTGAATCATCCATTCTGATGTTTGGTGCACCTCTTTGATTTACTGTTTTTGAAAGAGGAGCTCGGTGGTTTGTTACCTTTGTTGTTTTGATGATATTTGGCGGAGAATTAAGGTATTTACCTTTTGAAATCATCAAGTTGAAGAAGTGCAAGACCGTGGTGGAAAAACAAAGTTGGTCATGTGGATACATTACGTTTTTGAGGCGAAAACTTGGTTGCAAAGAACAAGGTATCATTGTGGCACTTCACAATTGTAAGGTACAAGATCTTCATGTGAAGAATATAGTTAAGTTTAAGAAATCACAAACCATTTGAAGAATGCGGTATGTGAATTGGATTGATTTGCCTTTTGTCATAAGAAAAAGCATTGGAAAACATGAAAGAAGTTTCAAGTTCAGACGTGAATGTTGGAACGTGAAGATCTAGTGTTGATGAAGAATATCCGGAATTTCTCGAGTGTTTGAATGTTTAAGTATCATGTGCATCCTCTAGGGAATGGTTTCCTACTTTTAGGAGTTGGAGTTTGAAGTTGAAGATGTTAAACATTCGTTTGAAGTGCTTAGGTGCAACTCGAGAAGTTTGAAGTTAGTCGGTGTGTACCGAAGTTTGAAGAAGATTCTGAAATCGATTAGATTCATTTGACTCCGTGGGGTTTAAAGTTGTTTAAACGGTGGAGTATTGAAGAAACTTTTCCAATGCAGTTGCAGTGATGAAAGGATTGAGAATGAAAATCTGTATTGTTGAATATGGAAGTAGAAGCGTTAGATAGTGCGCAATCTAATACATTTGAATACTAAATCATGCGGTTAAGGCATGAATTTGAAGAACGCAGAATCATGCAGTTTAGGATTTTGCAAACATTGTGTGAAGGTGGAGAAAGAATCAAGCTTGGAGTTGAAATAGAAAATTCTAGTTTTTTGAAGATATGAAAATATCATGAATATCACCACATATGGAATATTGGAATGTGTTCACACAGATGTTTGGGAACTTACAAAGACTCGCATCTTTGTAAGGTATGAATTATTCATCTTTTGAAGAGAACTTCGCCGGTATGGGACTATGGGGTACACCATACGGTTGGATGTGATGAAATATTGAACTCCGCATGTAAAGACGAAGTGTTGGAATTTGAAGAAGTAGGATGGAGGAAGAGCTCAAATTTGACAAGTGAAGTGGTGAGTTAAAGTCAAAGACTATATCCTACAAGTTGAAGCAAATGTGCAAAGAATTGAATCTTGCAAGTTTGAAGAATATGTGCATGTGAGAATCTATGAAGTTGAAGACACGTCGAATTCATGATAATCTGAAATTGTCGAGAAATCAAAAAGTCACGAAAGAATTGGTGATGTTTAAGATTGGCCATCTTGAACTAAATCAATGACTTACGTTTGCGATATTTAGGTGCATTAGTATGATGGTGATTTTTTTTAAGACACAGTTGCATCCCTAACATGGGATCGAATTTGTGAAGCACATGTTGAAGCACATTGCATCCTTAAAAGGAACTTGAAACACCATTTGGTGTGTTGGTGTCGGTTGACACATTTGACTTAGACAAGGATTTTGGAAATTGTACCAAAGGCAACGCCTTCTCGGATGAATGAAAAATTGAAGCCCATTTGTGGGAGTGCAACATCTTTAGGATGATTGAAGTATGAAGGCATCATTAGATGATTGAAGAATTGAAGCCCTATGAGGGATTGAAACATCTTTGGATGGGTGGCACCTACGAGTGAGTGAAGTATTAAAGTCCTTTTATGGAAGTGAAACATCTTCGGATGGTTGACACCTATGGGTGAGTGAAGTATTGAAGTCCTTTAGTGGAATTAAAGCATCTACGGATGATTGGCACTTCCGGGTGATTGAAGGCAGTAGAATATGAAGGCGTGGAAGGTGAATGTCGAGATTTCATGCCAAGGTGGAGAAATCGTGAGAATAGTGAAGTTGAAGTTGTCCTGGAAATCTTGCCAAGGTGGAGAATTGTTGGATATTGGCTCGATTTTTAGAAACATCGATGTGATTTCCTAAATCGGCTTTGATCGATTTTGGAATGTGTTTAGACTTCTATCTAAACAAGGGTTTCCTATCTTAGCTAGTTTGGATTTCATAAATTAGAGTAAATCTTGGTTTCCTATTTGAAGTATTGTAAGCCTATAAATAAAGGCATAACCTTTAGGTTATAGGTATCTACATCATCTACATCAATCTTGTCTAAACCCTTAGGTTGTAGACATCTCCTCACAAAGAAGAGAAGTAATCTCTCCATTAGAAAGATGTAGATCCTCTTATAGCTTTAGGGGCGGGAGAGTTGGGAGAGAGTTGAAAGTGAGTTGAGAATGTGAAGAAGAACCTATGTTAAGTGTCATGTGCATTGTGTATTTCGATATATGAATGAAGTGAATTTCACATGCCCGTGGACGTAGGCCATTGCCGAACCACGTAAATCTCAGTATCTTGTGTGTTTAATGTGCATTAGCTTCCGTTGAATGTTTAGTTTCGTTTCGATGCCGATCATGTGAAGCCTTGAGGAACAATATGAACCTCTCGGCATAACACTTAAGACCACAAAGATAAATTAGTACGACTTTGACGATTGCCCTAATTAGTTCCCTTAACAGAGATCTTAATTTGAAGATAGTTGAACCCAAACAAATGAATTTATTTGTCATTTAGTGCAAATGGGAAAATGAATTGATTTTTGCTTACGTTAAGGTGAACAAATCAGCATGGTACTTGGAAAACACCTAAACCCAAATGTCTCTATATAGCTCATCTTGCACCATGTGTTGAACATGTTGTGGTCATGCAAATCAAATTTCCCTAGTAATTACTACCAACTTGAGAATAGCGCCACCAAAATGTATTGTTTTACTCTCCTTACATGAGTACAAATCATGTTAATAAAATAAAGATTGTAAAGATGCAAGTGAGGATTGAACATCTATGATGCTGACCATCATTTGCTATTACAAACAACATGAGCATGGAAATTTCTGGATATACTAGAACGCAATCAAGATTGCATGCACAGATTTGTATATGGAAATATAAAATCTGGGGATTGATTAACAATGCATATTAAAGGTATAAACCACTTAGCAAAATAATTCACTCAAAAAAGTCATCCACTTGGCTAGTAATATTCCATTTATTATCGGAGTTGAGTTGTCTTTTAGAGGGTAGGTCAACAATCAGTAGACCCTGATACGCTTAGGTGACTGAATCCCTATTTCAATATTATCTCATCGCCTTCTCGGTATTCAAGTCCTTATTTCGTAGCCTTTTGTCCAAGGAGATTGAATAAACCCCATACACATCCGTGAATTATCTAGCTAAGGTTGTGCAGCTAAGTGAAGCATTACCTTCATTGAGTTAAGAGCTAAATCCAGCAAAAGGTTGTCTCCATACTTGATTATGGATAATGGTGTAACATTCCATCGCCCAGTTGCAGAGTCTGTACCTGAAATGATCAAGCCAAAAATTTGTTGTTTCTAGCCTAGAATGAGGTAAGCCAAAAGATTGAGAGTCTTATAATCAGATTAAGAATGTTAAGTTTGGCTTACATATCTGATCTCAAAGAATTGAACCCTTTGTGCTTTGTAAATTCACTTGAACATGAACAAATTTATAGAATATTTGGTGGCTGGAATTTGACTAACACGTTTGAAAAGATTAAGTGTGCCCTTTAAGTCTTACCTACCAAAACAGACCTAAAATCAATCCTCCATGCAGATGGAATATTAGATCAACATATTTTCTATAGAAAACCCCATGAACAATGATTATTGATCTAGAAATAACTTAGCTACAATGTCATTCAGAAATTGATTCAAAAGTTGCATACAAACATGAAATCAAGACACATTAGTTCATATTTAAAGGTGAAATATAAACTTACTTTAAGTCCACCTGCTTTGGACAACCACCACGAGAATTGCAATTCCTCCTCTTTAACATATATATTCGATCTTGCATCAATCTCGACATGGAATTCCTTCCACAAATGGGACTTGATCAAACTCAAGGAATTGCTAGGCCTTCCTTCCATAGTCTGGACTTTAATTGATTAGTTAAAGTCTGCAAAATCCCTAGGATTTTTAGCCTTTGATCGATTAAAAAATACCCAATATACCAAAAAATTGAATGAAAAAATCAAATTGAAAATCATAAAAATCTTACCCTGATAAAACCCTAAGATTTCACGGATAGCTTCTACTTCAAATCTTATGATCTTCAACCTCAAATCCTAGTCAAATAATTGAATAGTTTCTATTAATTATTACTTCTCGTAATTAAAATTGATTAGGTTGATTAGGTTTGCATGAGGTTTCAAAAGAGAGAATTCGAAAAAGGGCAAAGGTGGTGCACACAGAAGAAATTGTTTTGTTTATTCTTTCGTGAACAGACACACAGAAATTCATCGATTAAGGAATCGGTAATTTTCGGTACATAGAATGCCGGGAGTCTTTCCCAGCCATCCATGTAAAAACCCAATCCGCAGCTTCCCCGCCATCGGATCATGGCCCCCATTCAATGTCGTCTGTCTGATAACCTAGGCTATCATGGAGACAAAGGCCATATGTTTTTATTTGGGAATATTATTTAAATACCCTTACTATAGAGACCCTTCCAAAGATACCCTTATAGATCTTTACAAATACCCCTAAGCATAATACATTACTAAACTACCCTCTTTTGTATAGTGTATATACAAAAATGGCCAACCATTATTCAAAAAAAAAAAAAAAAAACATCTACTACCACTGTCCACCGCCAACTACCACCGCCACCGTCCACCGCCACCTGCCACCACCAAGCACCACCACTGACGACCACCACTGCCACCGCCGCCCACCACCACCACCACAGCCGACCACCTCCACAGTCCACCGCCGCCAACAGCCACCACCGTACACCACCGACGACCACCACCACCACCGACGACCACCGCCACCACCGTCCACCACTACCAAACAACCACCACTGTCCACCACCACCACCGACGCCGCCACCACCCACCACCACCGCCGCACCACCCACCACCACCGCGCGACTAGCATAAAAACCATAGTGAAGGCAACTAGCACAAAGTTGCCTTCACATGTGGATTCAACTTGCCGAAGTTGTCTCCAAAAGTGAAGGCAACTAGTTCAAGTTGTCTCCGATAAATATTGTGTACATGTGAACAAGGTGCAAAACAAAAATGGAGACAACTAGCTCAAGTTGTCTCCAAATCCGAGGCAACTAGCCCAAAGTTGTCTTCATTAGTGAAAGCAACTAGCTCAAAGTTGTCTTCATTAGTGAAAGCAACTATCCCTAGTTGTCTCCAAATATGGAGGCAACTACCACAAGTTGTCTCCAAAAAATAAACATGGTACACAAAAAAGTGAACCAAGTGTGAGTCGAACACACATCTTCGACATATAGTCATTGTGCTACCATTGCACCACAAAGTTAGCCACACCATCGCTGCTCAACCAAACAATTCAAACCACCACCATACAACACCACATCCTCCATCTCGTATATCGCAACTCTACCTCGCAATCGCTTCATGACAACAACCATCTATGAACACTTGCAACATGATCCAATAGTCAAAATACAAATTAAATCACAACTACTCTAAGATATATGTATAAGATAATTTTCGATGAATGAATGGACCCAAAAACATAACCAAGTTGTCTCGAAACTGGAATCAACTAGCTCAAGTTGCCTCCAATATGGAATCAACTAGTCAAGTTCCCTCCAAAAGTGAAAGCAACTTTCTCAAGTTGTCTCCAAAAAAGGAAGCAACTAGCACAAGTTGTCTCCAATAATGGAAGCAACTTGGTCAAGTTGTCTCCAATAGTTTGACGCATCCAAAGACAAGTCCACCGCAACAAACCACTACATTTAACACAACAAACCACCTCCACCGCGCAACAAACCACCCACCGACCTTGCGATTGCAATTTCAGTTCCACCATTTCCAAGACCACAAACACTATGCAGCTTCATGTCACTCCCATTCTCTCGTCTAGTTCCTCTCTCCTAAGCATTCATCTAAGATTACAACACCAAACTCCAATTATAGCACCACCAACAACCAACTACAACACACAAGGTCACAAACATCCCCTCATACCACCCGCAATATCACAAAGACTGAGACTCCAATTACAAAGACCACCAACAAACAACTACAACACACAAGGTCACAAACATCCCCTCAACATACAAGGTCACATATAGCCAGGATAAACAATTTCGTCAACCACGAGTTCAAACTCATGCTGCCAACAAAACCCCACCATCAACTCCTTGTTCTCGCTCTTCATCTCGTAATCGCTCCATACATGGAGGCAACCTCAGCTACAGAGCAATGCAATTCAACTTACAACTTCGTCCGCATGCCAGGAACCGCTCCATCTCAAAGCCACCATGTTAATTCCAAATGCAGCCTTCACATCATCTAGTGTTGCTCCATTGCAGCCATTAAACCACCACCATCTCGCTTCTTCTCACCAAGAAACTCCACCAAAATCTCATTGTTTCCTTCTTTTATATACTTCGTAACTGCATCTGCAGTTCAATACCTGCACCAATTTGTAACACAGCTCAAAATCATCAACACTTGGCTGCAACTGTAACTTTACCGTTCCTTCTTTACGTACTAACACCAGTTCAACCAGTATCACCAACAAACTCCACCGCAATCCATCTCCTCAAAGCCATCGGTTGTAGCTAATACAAACTTCACCAACTCATCTTGAGTTTAAAACCCTGTCCTAAACATACATCTATACTCGCTCAATTCCACCAATTCAAGTGCAAAGAAATTCTAAATGTAGTTTCAAAGAAACCATAGTGAAGGAAACATGCTTACTCCTTGTCCTAAACCATAGCAAAGCATCAACAACTTACACTATTGCCATCTAACCTTGTAATAACTCATTACCACCAACTCGCAAATGAACAACTACTTCTCACTCTTTTAAGAAACCACCAATTTCAAATCACCACCTCGCTATTTCCCGATCCATTCAATCATTTCAACCACCAACTTCATAGCATCACACTTCCACCACTGGTAAGACCACATGTTTTTTCTCCTCCGCGATTAATTACTACAACATCTCCATATCTATCCCGCAACAACTCAAATCCATTTAATCACCATCTGACCATACCAATTCCTCATCAACTTAGCAGCACCTCCATGCCCTTGAATCTCCTCCTCAACCACACTGTAATATGTAGCTTCAATCCCATATGCAATTCATCAGACAACCACCAATATTTCCTCTCATTTTACTTATTTCTAGGGTATGGAATCAAAACAACACAATATGTTTGAATCACCCAACTTCTCATTCAAATCCTTCTTCTATTCCGTTCTCAATTTCAGCACAAAACCATCTTCAACAACTCAATCTATCACACATCTTTATCTTAAATTCCAATTCAAGCAAACCATGGCTCCAAAGACACTTCAGTTCAACATAACCCATGTCTTATCCATCTATATAAGCTTTGAAACTCCATTTATTGATCTCCTTCATCGATGCTTCAATCAATACCCCCATATTCAAACTCTTCTCAAATCGATAACCCTAGAAAAATTGGTTTCTTTTCTTCGAAATTTTACCGCAAAACAGAAATTGAGAGTAGATAGTTGTAGATCTATACTTTAATCATGAAACAAGTTAGAATAATCGATATGAAATCGACGAAATTAGGTTTTCGAAACCTCAGAAATATTTTCTAGAAATGATTTTTAAAACGAACAATTTCAATCGATGTATGATAGTGGTGGCGGACGTAACGAAGATGGTGGTGCTAGTTCTGGCAGAAACTATCGAGATAATAGTGGTGGTGGAGGCGACGGAGATGGTGGTGGTGGGAACGATTAAAGTTTCCTGAGTTCTGAGAAAGTAAAAAGAAGGAAAGTCGGAAAGAAGGTCAAAATGGGGACTTGACAAAATAAAATATTAGTTGGACTTGTGTTTCTACCCCTCGAGGGTGTTCGTGCAAAGCCCATGGATAGTAGGGGCATATTTAACATTCCCACTTTTTATAACAATGATTAGAGTGAGGAATGGAAATGAATCTGGCTCCTGCTTGGCTGCAAAAATAATAGCCTAAAAGACCTTACCTAATTAAATCTCCATGAGTGATGAGATAGATTTATAACAAATCTGCAAATCCTAATAACTTTATAGGAAATTAATAGGGGGGAGATAAGAAATTATATCTATCTCCTGCATAGCTGCGGAAACGGTAGCCCAAAAGACCATCTCGAGTTACCTCGCCAAGAATGATGAAGAAGGATTCATAACAAGTCAACAAAACCATAAAAGCTTTATATATAACTATTAGAGTGAGATAAGGAAATGGATCTAGCTCTTGCTTGGCTGCAAAAACGGTAGCCTAAAATACCTTACCAAAGTACCTCACCATGACTTATGAAGCAAGATTTATAACAAGTCTACAAACCTTAGTAGCTTTATAGGCAACTAGTAAGGTGAGATAAGAAATTATATCTATCTCATGCACAGCGCAAAAAACAGTAGCTCAAAAGACCATTCCAAGTTACCTCGCCAAGAATAGTTAAGACGGATTCATAACAAGTCTACAAAACCCTAAAAGTTTTATATATAACTATTAGAGTGAGACAAGGAAATGGATCTATCTACTGCTTGGTTGAAAAAACGTGTGGCTAAAAGACACTACCGAGTTACCTAGCCATGACTGATGATAGATTTACAACAAGTCTACAAACCCTAATAGATTTATAGAGAACTAGTAGGACGAGACAAGAAACAAGATTTATATCCGACATAACCGCAAAACAAGAGCCCAAAAGACCATTCCGAGTTACATCGTCTAGATTAAAGAAGTCGGATTCATAACAAATCTACAAAACCCTAGAATATTTATATATAACTATTAAATTGAGAAACAAAAATGAATCTAGTTCATGCTTGGCTGCAAAAACGGTAGCCTAAAAGACCTTACCGAATTACCTTGCCATGACTAATAATGAAAATTTTATAACAAGTCTAAATTTCCTAGTAGCTTTATAGCAAACTAGTAGGGTGAGATAAGAAATTATATCTATCTCCGTATAAAATAAGAAACGGTAGTCTAAAAGATCATTCCAAGTTACCTCGCCAAGAATTATGAAGACGGATTCATAACAAGTATACAAAACCCTAGAAGTTTTATATGTAACTATTAGAGTGAGACAAGGAAATGGATCTAGCTCCCGCTGGCTGCAAAAAACGGTAGCCTAAAAGACTTTACCGAGTTACCTCTCTATGACGGATGATAGATTTATAACTAGTATATAGACTTAATAGATTTATAGCAAACTAGTAGGGTCAGACAAGAAAAGATCTATATCCGACATAGTTGCAAAAACGGTAGTCCAAAAGACCATTCCGAGTTACATCGCCAAGATTAATGAAGTCAGATTCATAACAAGTCTACAAACCCAAGAAGTTTTATATATAACAATTAGAGTGAGACAAGGAAATATATCTTTCCCATGCTTGGCTGCAAAAACGCGTAGCCTAATAGACCTTACCGAGTAACCTCGCCATGAGTAAGGATAGGTTTATAACAAGTCTACAAACCCTAATAGATTTAAAGGAAACTAGTAGGATGGGACAAGAAAATCCGACATAGCCGCAAAACGGTAGCCCAAAACACCATTCTGAATTACATCGCCAAAATTAAAGAAGTCGATTCATAACAAGTCTACAAACCCCGTAGGTTTTATACATACCAATTAAAGTGAGACAGGCGTGAGCTGCAAAAACGGTAGCCTAAAAGACCTTCTAGAGTTGCCTCGCCATGACCGATGAAGAAAGATTTATAACAAGTCTACAAACCCCATTAGCTTTATAGGAAACTAGTATGATGGGAAGGAAAATCGTATCTATATCTCCCGCATAATCGCTAAAAGGTAGCCCGAAAGACCAATCTTGAGTTACTTCGCCAAGATTAATGAAGACGGATTATAACAAGTCTACAAAACCCTATTAGCTTTATATATAACAATTGGAGTGAGACAAGGAAATGGATCTAGCTCCAATTTGGCTGCTAACACGGTAGCCTAAAAGACCTTAGCGAATTACCTTGTCATGATTGGTGAATATAGATTTATATCAAGTCCGTAAACCCTAATAGATTTATAGGAAACTAGTAGGGTGAGACAAGAAAGAAAATCAATCTCCGACATAGCTACCCAAAACGGCAGCCCAAAAGACCATCCCTAATTACATCTTCAAGATTAATGAAGTCGATTCATAACAAGTCTACAAACCCTAAAAGTTTTATATATAACAATTAAAGTGAGACAAGGAAATTGATCTAGCTCCTGCTTGGCTGCAAAAACGGTAGCCTAAAAGACCTTATCGAGTTACCTCGCCATGACTAATGATAGATTTATAACAAGTCTACAAACTAATGTAAAAAAAATCATAAAATAGGTAGAATACGGGTAGATTCAAGCGGAACTTCAATAAATCTGAGTTCTAGGGTAGAAACTCATAAAAGACATTAAAGTCATATTAAAATTGATCATCAAAAACTACTTAAGCCATAGCCCATGGAGCTCTTTATATAGATAACTCCCTGAACATGAAAATAACCTACCAGAACCCTAAACTTGTTATCTAAGATAACTAAGACATCCATAAGCTAATAAAACTCTAAAAATAGATATTCTAGATACTTTTAGATATTCCTAAGATTTAACTAAATAATAAAAACGAAAATACCAATAATATTTATTTTCCATATTTTGTCCTCGCATCATTCTTCCTTGTTAGAGAAAATTCGACCTCGAATTTTTCCTTCGTAGTTCTCTTGTGTATATCTTCTGTAGGAAACAGTCCTCGAGTTCGTCCTTTTCTTTTCCAAGCAGTAACCTTGGGAATTCTTGAAACAACATTGAAAAAGTGATTTTCAATGCTTCATCTGAAGTCTCTTATGCCTTTCCACGATCAAAAACAAAACTAATAGCCTTAGAGAACCTTAAAGGTAATAAACAAGACAAGCTGCTCAATACACTATATGATGTATGTTTAGATTCCCCGTGAACAAACACATAACCGACGCTGTCTGTGGTGGTAAAGGTGTCAGCCTTGTTTGTAGCGACCACTAATTTCCACAATTTCAACACTCCGTCTTCTAGTTGGTTAACCCAAAACATACCATTGGTAATAAGACCACCAAGTTTATCTTCATAAGGTTTTTGTTTCATGTAACCAAAAACCATACGTTGATCTATTTGTCTTGATTCCTCACGCCTTTGAATAGCATATGGATTAACTATGCACTGCCCATTAGTCTTGCTGGCAATATCATATAAAACAGGTGAACAAGGAGTGTTGCCAATTCCGTTAGTCGCTGATCGTTCTTGTGCATCTGTTAAGTTTAGAATAACACCCATCAACAAGTACTTTAATGCTATAATCACCAACTTATACCGCTGTAGTATGAGCTTGTTGTAGCTTTTCCTTCTTTGTAGGTACTTGACAAGATACGCGGGACGTGAGCTTGCCTTCATGAGTAACATTCATTGTTACTGTTGTAGTGTGAACCTCAAACCAAATGATGACCAAACTTTGTAGGAGAATAGATGCGAACCCAACCCATTGTTTTGCATAAAACGAGGCCGCCGAGATACACTCTTGATTTCGCCGTTGCATAAGGCTTAAATTTCTCTTGATAAGAGGTCAGAAATATACTACCACCTTATTGTCACACTTTCCGAAGCTCGTCCTGGTCCTTCCTCATCGACGTCGGGCTGGTGACCATCCTCTTCATTTTTAGTTTCACAAGATGCTCTTGTGATGGTTATCTTGTGCACTCTTTTCCACTGTGAGTGAATTAGATAATTCCTTTATATCAAATTCAACAAATAAGTCGACTCCATCACTTAGCGAAAATAGATCCATTCCCCGACTCTAGGATTTTGTCTTCAATGGCAGGAGTTAAATGCACAGTTACACCACTAATAACTTTTGTTGCTGGCCATCGCACAACAATATCCTTCATGTAAGAACCATTGTCACAGTAGGTTGTCATATGATTCATCTTGCTTCTTAATTCTTCTGATGAATCTTCCTCTATTGTTATCCTCTCTGAGTTCGAGAAAACTCGCCCCCAATCTTACTCGATATAATTCTCTTTACATGTTTGATTATGTCGAAAGATGGTCTCACAAAATCGATTTCCAAGAAACGTCTAGGGTTTCGTAAAAATTTGATTATTATGAAAATAACTTCTATAAGATGGAATCAACTCGTGAACTTACGATCGTTGTGTGATCCTCGACGACCGGATCGGATGTTCCTTCATGTGCCAAATCTCATCATCCTGATATGTATCGTAGACCGGTGGCAAGTCCCAATCAACTTGATGTTCGATATACTCATTGACTAAAAATAACGCTCGTTTCACGATCGTGTTCATGAAACAAAGTTTCGTTGAACTCCTGATTTGCATCATCTTCATAATCTCCTTGCGGTGGATTTGAAGGGTAGCGTTCATGATCACTATCCACTGCAACTTCTTCCAAGCACATAACATTAGTAACAAGATAATCCTCTTGACTGCCTTCCGACAATTCAACAGGTGCATGGTTGCCTTCTGGAATCTCCATTGGGGCTTCCATAAGTTCTCTCGTCGAATCGAATTAACAATTCGCCACAAGTCCTCAATCCGACGCCTCATCACACCAATTCTATTTGATTCCTCTCCATGATGCGAAAACAAATCTAGGATCTTTTCTCGGCTCGATACCAATTAATGTAAAAAAATCATAAAATAGGTAGAATACTTTAGATTCAAGCGGAACTTCAATAAATCTGAGTTCTAGGGTAGAAACTCATAAAAGACATTAAAGTCATATTAAAATTGATCATCAAAAACTACTTAAGCCATAGCCCATGGAGCTCTTTATATAGATAACTCCCTGAACATGAAAATAACCTACTTAACCCTAAACTTGTTATCTAAGATAACTAAGACATCCATAAGCTAATAAAACTCTAAAAATAGATATTCTAGATACTTTTAGATATTCCTAAGATTTAACTAAATAATAAAAACGAAAATACCAATAATATTTATTTTCCATATTTTGTCCTGCATCACAAACCCTATAATAGAATTATAGAAAACTAGTAGGACGAGACAAGAAACAAGATTTATATCTGACATAACTGCAAAATCGGAGCCCAAAAGACCATCCCGAGTTGCATCGTCTAGATTAAAGAAGTCGGATTCATAACAAATCTACAAAACCCTAGAATATTTATATATAACTATTAAAGTGAGAAACAAATGAATCTAGTTCATGCTTGGCTGCAAAAACGGTAGCCTAAAAGACCTACCGAATTACCTCGCCATGACTGATGATGAAAATTTTATAACAAGTCTAAATTTCCTAGTAGCTTTATAGCAAACTAGTCGGGTGAGATAAGAAATTATATCTATCTCTTGCATAGCTGCACAAACAAGTAGTCTAAAAGATCATTCCAAGTTAGCTCGCCAAGAATTATGAAGACGGATTCAGTAACTATTAGAGTGAGACAAGGAAATGGGTATAGCTCCTGCTTGGCTGCAAAAAAGGTAGCCTAAAAGACTTTACCGAGTTACCTCTATGTCTGATGATAGATTTATAACTTGTCCACAAACCCCAATAGATTTATAGCAAACTAGTAGGGTCAAACAAGAAACAAGATCTATATCCGACACAAATGCAAAAAAGGTAGTCCAAAAGACCATTCCGAGTTACATCGTCTAGATTAAAGAAGTAAGATTCATAACAAGTCTACAAACCCCGGAATTTTTATATATAACAATTAGAGTGAGACAAGGAAATAGATCTTGCTCCTGCTTGGCTGCAAAAACGGTAGCCTAGTAGACCTTACCGAGTAACCTCGCCATGAGTGAGGATAGATTCATAACAAGTCTACAAACCCTAATAGATTTAAAGGAAACTAGTAGGTTGAGACAAGAAAATCCGACATAGCTGCAAAACGATAGCCCAAAACACCATTCCAAATTACATCGCCAAAATTAAAGAAGCCAGATTCCTAACAAGTCCACAAACCCATTTATATATAACAATTAAAGTGAGACAAGCAGGAGCTGCAAAAACGGTAGCCTAAAAGACCTTCTAGAGTTGCCTCGCCATGACTGATGAAGAAAGATTTATAACAAGTCTACAAACCCCAGTAGCTTTATAGGAAACTAGTATGATGGGAAGGAAAATCAGATCTATATCTCCCCGCATAACTGCAGAAAAGGTAGCCCGAAAGACCAATCTTGAGTTACTTCACCAAGATTAATGAAGACGGATTATAACAAGTCTACAAAACCCTATTAGCTTTATATATAACAATTGGAGTGAGACAAGGAAATGGATCTAGCTCCAGCTTGGCTGCTAACACGGTAGCCTAAAAGACCTTAGCGAATTACCTTTGTCATGATTGGTGAATATAGATTTATATCAAGTCCACAAACCCTAATAGATTTATAGGAAACTAGTAGGGTGAGACAAGAAAGAAAATCAATCTCCGACATAGCTACCAAACGGCAGCCCAAAAGACCATCCCGAATTACATCTTCAAGATTAATGAAGTCAGATTCATAACAAGTCTACAAACCCTAAAAGTTTTATATATAACAATTAAAGTGAGACAAGGAAATTGATCTAGCTCCTGCTTGGCTGCAAAAACGGTAGCCTAAAAGACCTTATCGAGTTACCTCGCCATGACTAATGATAGATTTATAACAAGTCTACAAACCCTATAATAGAATTATAGAAAACTAGTAGGACGAGACAAGAAACAAGATTTATATCCGACATAACTGCAAAACGGTAGCCCAAAAGACCATCCCGAGTTGCATCGTCTAGATTAAAGAAGTCGGATTCATAACAAATCTACAAAACCCTAGAATATTTATATATAACTATTAAAGTGAGAAACAGAAATGAATCTAGTTCATGCTTGGCTGCAAAAAACGGTAGCCTAAAAGACCTTACCGAATTACCTCGCCATGACTGATGATGAAAATTTTATAACAAGTCTAAATTTCCTAGTAGCTTTATAGCAAACTAGTCGGGTGAGATAAGAAATTATATCTATCTCTTGCATAGCTGCAGAAACAGTAGTCTAAAAGATCATTCCAAGTTAGCTCGCCAAGAATTATGAAGACGGATTCAGTAACTATTAGAGTGAGACAAGGAAATGGGTATAGCTCCTGCTTGGCTGCAAAACGGTAGCCTAAAAAACTTTACCGAGTTACCTCTATGTCTGATGATAGATTTATAACTTGTCCACAAACCCCAATAGATTTATAGCAAACTAGTAGGGTCAAACAAGAAACAAGATCTATATCCGACACAGCTGCAAAAAAGGTAGTCCAAAAGACCATTCCGAGTTACATCGTCTAGATTAAAGAAGTCAGATTCATAACAAGTCTACAAACCCTGGAATTTTTATATATAACAATTAGAGTGAGACAAGGAAATAGATCTTGCTCCTGCTTGGCTGCAAAAACGGTAGCCTAGTAGACCTTACCGAGTAACCTCGCCATGAGTGAGGATAGATTCATAACAAGTCTACAAACCTAATAGATTTAAAGGAAACTAGTAGGTTGAGACAAGAAAATCCGACATAGCTGCAAAACGATAGCCCAAAACACCATTCCAAATTACATCGCCAAAATTAAAGAAGCCAGATTCATAACAAGTCCACAAACCCATTTATATATAACAATTAAAGTGAGACAAGCAGGAGCTGCAAAAACGGTAGCCTAAAAGACCTTCTAGAGTTGCCTCGCCATGACTGATGAAGAACGATTTATAACAAGTCTACAAACCCCAGTAGCTTTATAGGAAACTAGTATGATGGGAAGGAAAATCAGATCTATATCTCCTGCATAACTGCAGAAAAGGTAGCCCAAAAGACCATCTTGAGTTACTTCGCCAAGGTTAATGAATACGGATTATAACAAGTCTACAAAACCCTATAAGCTTTATATATAAAAATTGGAGTGAGAAGGAAATGGATCTAGCTCCAGCTTGGCTGCTAACACGGTAGCCTAAAAGACCTTAGCGAGTTACCTAGTCATGATTGGTGAATATAGATTTATATCAAGTCCACAAACCCTAATAGATTTATAGAAAACTAGTAGGGTGAGACAAGAAATAAAATCTATCACCGACATAGCTACCGAAACGGTAGCCCAAAAGACCATCCCGAATTACATCGACAAGATAATGAAGTCAGATTCATAACAAGACTACAAACCCTAAAAGTTTTATATATAACAATTAAAGTGAGACAAGGAAATTGATCTAGCTCCTGCTTGGCTGCAAAACGGTAGCGTAAAAGACCTTACCGAGTTACCTCGTCATGACTGATGATGGATCAACAACAAGTCTACAAACCCCATTAGATTTATAGGAAACTAGTAGGGTGAGACATGAAACAAGATTTATATTCGACATAGCTGCAAAACGGTAGTTCAAAAGACCACTCTGAGTTACATCGCTAAGATTAATGAAGTCTGATTCTTAACAAGTCTACAAACCCTAGAAGCTTTATATATAACAATTAGAGTAAGACAAGGAAATGGATCCAACGCCTGCTTGGCTGCAAAACGGTAGCCTAAAGATCTTACCGAGTTACCTCGCAAAGAATAATGAAGACGGATTTATAACAAGTCTACAAAACCCTAGGAATACTTAACTTATAAAGAATACTGGTAAGAACCTTTTATAGGAATAAAAGAAAAAAGGTGCAATTCCTAGGGCAGAAAATACCTTGAAATCTACTAGTATTTTTGTTCTACTTGTGTGGTTATTATTCTCTATCAATCATATTGGGTACAGAATCGATCATACCTTGAGCTTAATGATATACTTCCATGACTTACGCATAGTCGTAATAATGATTTATAATCGATCATACCTTGAGCTTAATGATATACTTCCATGACTTGTGCATAGTCGTAATAATGATTTATATTCCCACGACTTATGTATTTCGTTCTACTGGTCTATCTCAACTTGCGTATCTCGTTCTAGTGATTAGCCTAGTCTACATTTCCTCTACTTGATCCCTTACAAAATCAGTTCAGCCTAGTCTATATTCACTTGACTTGCGTATCTCATTTTAGTGTTTTTGATTTTCTCTTACTAAACTAGTAATAAACAAGCATATGAAAGTAAAAAATAAATCTACAGACAGGAGATAGTGGGTGTTAGAGATCATACCTCAGATTCTTCTAGATAGGGGATGAATACGCCGAGCCTGATTGGTATCCATGCTTCTTCTCCTTCCTTGAACTATTACAATGCGCGAATAAAAACTACCTAACTAATAAACTTTACAACAGTCTCTAAAAAGCATAATTACTGAAGAAAAGAAAAAGAAAAAAAAATATTGACTTCTTTCTGCCTTGTTCTTTAAATTCTCTTGTATCTCGGATCTGCAACAAAATAACAAAGAACTAAATATGCATGAGATTAAATTATAGAAATGAAAACGGAAAAACTGGAAGACAATTTGGACTAAATAATACAATTCAAAAAGGTCCTTAATTAACAAGAATCAAGAATGCATGTAATAGCTTGAAAATACCTCGATCTATTCAAGATATTACTCCATCTAGTCAGATTATGACGGGAAGGAGGATCGAATAGTCTTCATTTTTGAGCCTCTTACGGAGACACAAGTGCACCAAAATTAAGTTATGTAGTCCTATTTCTTTGAACTAGATCACTGCTTTAAAGTCATAAAGACCAACTATATGGTATTGCATTTACGACATCACATTTCACATGCAAGGGCCCTCTTTGTTTACCGAGTAATTTTCGTACGGTATGACAAGCACCCACTTAATGTTGACTTAACTTATACCCAAGCATATTATAATACCTACATATATCATATACCTATAAAGTCAGTGACATCATAAATTATTCTTAAATGCAAACTTCAGAATATTATCTAGACCAAACTTTTTTAAATCCCGACAAAACTTGCCGGCACCTAGCCTCAATATAAACACTAAATCCCAACTAGTCACCAGATTTTCGTCAAAATAACATGGCATATGAAAACAAAATTCTCATACAAACAATAGCATTACCTTTGTTTGAGGAATTTCCTTCATTGCAGACTGTTCTATGACTGCTGCTTTCACAGGTACCACCAGAAGTACCATTTGAAATCAGCTGATACGATGGCTTCTGTAGTTCACAAAGTTACAAATAGTTTAGGAATCATAAAGACAAAGTTCAAAAATCTAAATATGATATACATTTAATAACCCGATCCTTGTTATAGGCTGTTTGAAATGGTCACAAGCTTCCTTCTTGATGTTCTTTATCTCTTGGAAACATATGACCAAATAAAGAATAGATCCATGTAGTTGCAGGCTTGCAGCATTGAGCGTTTATTTTAGTTAGGGGAGTGGATGCTGCACAATCCCTGTATTACTGTTGTACAGGTGCTAGGGTTGAGATAAAACAAATGCAAGTCTATGATAATAACTGATAACAAGCTATGTTAACCAGGACTGTAGATTGTGCCTTCAACAATCCAGATGTATTTATAAAAATGCTTTAACATAAAATTAGTTGTACTCTCTTTCCCACAAACTAATACTGGAAATTAAACTTCAGCAATAAGAAACAAAAGCAAAGAAGATATCACTACTACGTATTCACAAGCTGTAGATAAATCTATCCCTCAGGTTAGCTAAAATTTATGGTTTAGTACTTCAGATGTAAACTTTACTAATACCATTTACCAATATTTAACTGTTTAACAAGCTAGAAATCAAGTCATTCAAGACAGCTTACCTTTTTCATTGAAGTTTCAGCAACATTGTTTTGTCGAAGACTCTGTTGGATTCCCAATATTTACGAATATTCTCTCTGCAAAAACACGAGACACATGGGGTTCAAAGGAAAGATATTTTAAGTTTGTCAAATAAGTACCAAACTACTTCTAATTATAAAAATAACATGAGCAAATTATACATATACTGAGAGGTATCATAAACATAAGATAATGATACGTTTTCACTACTAAAAGGGACAGGAATTTTGTGTCCTCGGACAAGTTGATTGCCCAAAGTTACCAATCATTTTGTCTCTTGTTTTTCTTCAGTTGTACGATTATTTGTAATCATTATCATAGCTTGCTAATGCAAAGTTAGATAGTCAGCCAAGTTAGATATTCAGTTAGGATATATTCAAATATATAGTATATACTCTGTGTTACAAGGACACTGACACGGTGTCCGGGTTTTGTGTCCAAAACGTCACCTTAAAGCGGCAAGGTAAAAACTAGAAAACGGGGACACGGTATAGACCGGGTTTTGAAGAAAAAGAGCAGAGAGTCAGAGACCGGAAGGAAGAGGGAAAAAAAAGCTGTGTTATAAGAAAACATGAGAAAAAGTTGGTGGATGAAATGATAAGAAAAAAAGTTGTGTTACAAATGAGGGGACAACACCCACTTCTCCCTAGATGTAAATGCAATTAACAATCATTTATGTACCACCTTCTCTGTCAACTTTATCATCTTAGTTTACTTCTTTTCTTTTTTTTTCTCTCAGAAGAACAAGAGTCTTCTCCTTCCACTCACTTCTTCTTCTTCTTCACCATCTCTAAGACAGTGAATCACCACCACCACCACCTTCTTTTTCAACACCAACACATACCAATTACCATCAGTAAAGAAAACCATCTACTTCACCTTATTCAATCTACAAAAATAGGGGTTTGATGTTTTTTTAGATCTGAGAAATTTATGGTTTCTTTTGAATCAGTGTTTTTTTAGATCTGAGAAATTTATGGTTTCTTTTGAATCAGTTAACAATAGGGGTACATATGTTTATCATCAATTAACAGATGGATCAATTCCAATCTAATTAATATGTATCTCAGTCATATTTGCATTCTTAAATTCGAGAATCATTAACAAAGCCCGGTTCAATTCAATCCCACAGATAACATCCATGATTCGATTTGAATTCTCGGGAGTTAATGGAGCATTACTACTATTCGAGCCGTGTCCAGCGTTTTTGACACGCGTGTCCGTGTCCAGGCGTGTCAAGACGGCAAAAAAAAAAATGCCGTTTTCTTGTAACACAGTATATACTTCATGAGACTACTTATGTATAACAGGATCCTCAAAGCTGAAGACTAAGACTTCAATCAGGGTGAGTGACCAAACAGAAAACAAACAATAACAGGCCATTTTTGACAGAAATATGTGCTAAAAATAATATCAAGTATGATGGTTACCTCCCAAATAATTGTTAACTGATCATTAGAGGACGAAGCCAAGTACTTCCCATCATGTGAAAATAGCAAAAACCAGGCTCCCAAATAATTATTATGAGAGTCCAATACCTATGAAATTGTAACAGAAAATATCAGAACAATTCAACACAATCAAAATAGTGAATATTAAACATGATACATAGAAGGTAAAGTTCAGTAGAAAAAATTAATCGTACTAACAAATGCATTTACAGTGTGGCAGTGATAGCTTAACTTAGAGGCACTGCACTAGAACTGTACAGCACCGACATTCCAAAGGTAAACAGTCAGGCGTTCATTTGATTACTAAACGATAGCTCCAGTTTATAACAAGTGGCAAGTGCAGCCTGATGACCTCATGACGTCAAATGAGTAAACATCACCAAGTAATCAGTTGTGCGACCAAGACAGGGAGACATGTAAAAATGCGCTGAAATGTCTTTAAAGTATAAAGTAAATTCGACAAAAACTGCCACCCTAGCCTAGAAGCATGCAATTTCACAAAACTTTTCACTACAAGAAGACAGCGTCCATGTGCAAAAGGTCAAGTCATGTTGTGTTGTCCTTGGACCTACAGGACGCACAATTCTCATGCAAGATAAACCACTGGTAATATAGGTTATAGATTCCCAGTGCTTGATTTTCAAATCTGAAAAGGCTAAATGATTAGTCATCGTCCTCTACACATCCCATGAAATGCCATTATCGGACCATATATTCCATAAGTGAACAAAATATTGCCTAAATAGAAGTAAGGTTTCAACTCAGATGCCTCCTGGTTGGATGAAAAAGAAACGATTAAAAGGAGGATGTATTCCTGCATTAACAGTGCAAAGTTCACAAGTCTCAGCAAGGGTAACTTGGTGCCACTGTCGATGACATATATGTGGAAACGGGAAGTATCCAAGTGTTTAGGCATCACAAATAGTAACAGTACATGTATCTATATTGCCCAATGCCTTAGTGTTGGAGAGTCGAGCAGTAGAAAAGAACGTTACATACTAATTCAGTATATTGTCATGATGTGTTAACAAATCAATGATATTCCTTTACATCACTACAAAACTGAGCATAAAAGCGTTATATTAAGGTTTTGACTGTATGTATTAATCATGGACACCACACCTATATAAGATAGAGCAAGCCAACGAATCGTGGACACAAAAGTATTGGAGTATATGCACATTTGGGTTAGTGGTTACCTCAAATAATCACTCACCCTCTCGAACAAGCCACGACAGAACAAATAATCATCGCTTCTGAAAAACAACAGTCTCAATAAACATTCACAAAAGAGTCTTTCCTGACAATTCTTGTACAATTATGATCTAAAAGGTCAATCGGGAAGAAAAAAGTACCTCATAAATCCACTTGGAGAACTGAAAGGAGGACTGATTAGTCCTTTTGGACAAAGCGTGCGAAGCCGGAAACTTAAGAAGCAACGAAAAAAATACTCGCAAAGCAGCATAAACACTCAAAACAAGAATATAAATCCGAAAACAGAATGAATCAGAGTTCTGGTCATTCCTCTCTTGAAGAGCCATCCTAAAATATGTAGAGGCATATATTAGTTACGGAAAACCTTTTCGCAGCACTTCTTTTAAAGGTAATCATAGAATGCGAAGTGGATAAGAGACTCACACGTAAACATATGTTATAGCTACTGAACTGATGACAGATCAAAAGAAGAATTATTTAAGCTGATGGATAGGTAACAGAGTAATGAAGATACAAGCTGCAAAAGGAAATAGCTTACTCTCTATGAAGCACATGACAGCAAATGTTGGTCCATTACTGAGTGCTTCTTTGAAAGTATCGTGGTCCATTATTCTGTCTTTGAAAGCTATAATTGTCAGACTCTGTCGAAATGGAAACAAGCACGCATCTATTACCAAACCATTGAATAGCGAATATGGAACTTTCGATCAACTATCTATCAATTGGATGTAACAAACCTGGATGTAACAAACCTGAAACATTAAGACCAACCATACCTGTAGTAGATGAAAACTTCTATAGAGGTGAAGAAATGTCCAGTCCACAAAACTACTTTTAGCTGTCTGCGAGAATTCAAGAAAAAATTGAGCACCCAGAAATAATTACAAGACAAGGAGATTACATAGAAATGGGTTCCCTTTACCCCTTTTCCGCCCTTTAGGGTGCAACAGAAATGAACTATCCATCTGCAGGGGCCAATTTAGCTCAAAGCAAGTAGGTGACCTGCAAATATATCGAGAATGACAACATAATGAACAAGTATCCAAGTAAGAAGCCTGATCACATAGCAAAGTCACGAAGGACAAACCAGAAATACTCATTGAAGTCGACAAACCAGAAATACTCATTGAAGTCGTCCCTCCAATCTGAGTGGGCAGCTTTCCTATTGTTGAGTATAGAAGTTTCCTGTAGATAATCAGTGAGATGGATGAACAGTTGCAACTAAGAACAAACATAAAGGAAACCTAACAGGTTAATTAGCACATATAACATGCTGGCGAAGAACAACAATTTTGGTCTTTAAAACCCGATCACATAGTTGTTGTCGTATTTTCCCATTGATTCTACAGGGAGCCTTACATAGCATAATCACTCAACTCTACGTATCCACCATGATAAATGCTGTTGGCAGCACAAAATAAACGATTTAGCAGTACATGCATAACCACAGTACAAAGCATGCACATGTCTCCTTCATATCTTAATGCTTAATTTTGAGAATTCCACAGCTTTTCCAGTCCATAAGGTATGTTTCTTTACCAAGACATATCAAGATGGTCCACCATATGATAAAAAATAAAAAAATTCATCCATTAAACCTGCCATTCATTTGGCGAACCCATGTGTACTTGCAATTAGAAATAAATTAAGAAAAATAAGGCACTAACCTTAACCATTGTCTCATAAATGGGAGAAAAAGGTAAGACACAGAACCATTATCACCAGTACAGCTAACAGCTGGCTGCACCTCGCCATGGTCCAACATTGCATTCAGCTCTTTTGCCATCTGCATACCAAAAGAAATTTGAGTCTAAGAAAGCAGAATCTTTTTGCAATTATCTAAGGTACCTGTAATACGTGCTATCTTTTTGCGAAAAGAAATACTCGCAAAGCAGCATAAACATTCAAAACAGGAATATAAATCCAAGAACAGAATGAATTAGAGTTCCGGTCATTCCTCTCCTAAAGAGCCATCCTAAAATATGTAGACACATACATTAGTTACCGAAAACCTTTTCGGTAGCACTTCTTTTTAAAGGTAATCATAGAATGCGAAGTGGACATGGAAACAAGCATGCATCTATTACCAAACCATTGAATAGCAAATATGGAACTTTCGATCAACTATCGATCAATTGGATGTAACAAACCTGAAACATTAAGACCAACCATACCTGTAGTCAACGAAAACTTCTATAGAGGTGAAGAAATGTCCAGTGCTCCACAAAAACTACTTTTAGCTGTCTGCGAGAATTCAAAAAAAAAAAAAAAAAAAACTGAGCACCCATAAATGATTACAAGACAAGGAGATTACATAGAAATGGGTTCCTTTTACCCTTTTCCGCCCTTTAGGTGCAACAGAAATGAACTATCCGTGTGCAGTTTTAGCTCAAAGCTGCAAATATATCGAGAATGACAACATAATGAACAAACATCCAAGTAAAGAAGCCTGATCACATAGCAAAGTCACGAAAGACAAACCAGAAATACTCATTGAAGTCGTCCCTCCAATCTGAGTGGGGAACTCTCCCGTTGTTAAGCATAGAAGTTTCCTGCAGATAATCGGTGAGATGGATGAACTGTTGCAACTAAGACAAAACATATAAGAAACCTAACAGGTTAATTAGCAGATATAACATGTTGGCGAAGAACAATTTTGGTCTTTAAAACCCGATCACATAGTTGGTGAACCCGATTACAAATAAAATAAGAAAAACAATTCACTAACCTTAACCATTGTCTCATAAATGGGAGAGATGAGTTGTTCAAGGTAAGACACGGAACCATTATCACCAGTACAACTAACAGCTGGCTGCACCTCGCCAAGGTCCAACATTGCATTCAGCTCATTTGCCATCTGCATACCAAAAGAAATTCGAGTCTAAGAAAGCAGAATCTTTTTGCAATTATCTAAGGTACCTGTAAGACATGCTACCTTAGATAACCAAGTTGATTCTTTTTGTAATTATCAAGTACTTGTGGAAGGAAGTGAAGGAAAATAATGAAATAACACAAAATTCATCAAAGCCCATATTATTTATTTGTATACCTTGAGTGGTAGCAGCGTCTCCTTCGAATAAGACTATCATGACCAACACGTACGAGTTAATACATAGCAGCCCCTGCCACTCCTCAGCAACAACGACTGGACCTCACACCTGTTCAATGAGACAAAGAAAGAGTGAAAATACACATCTGACATTAAACAACAAATTCACACATAGAAAAACTCTTTAAAGTCGGCCAAAATACACATCTTAGTCAAGGTTACTGTTATGATTAGCAAGAAACAAAAATGATAGTCCTTAGTCAAGGTTACTGGATTATCATAGCCCTATAGTCCTTAGTCAAGGTTACTGGATTATCATATATTTTTGTAGGGGACAGCAGATCCCAGCGTCTAAGTATGAGCAGATGATACGAACTACTCTGAAGATGTAGCGATCATCTCGCTCTAGATGGTACGAACCAGGTGGCAACCATCTCTTGCGAAATCATATTAATATGTTTCATGCCATCCTAAATTCCAGACAAATTAGAACCACTCCACAGAATTTACGAACAATGATAATCCTTAGTCAAGGTTACTGGATTATCATCTCCTCTTATGATTGGCGGGAAACAAGAATGATAATCCTTAGTCAAGGTTACTGGATTATCATCGCCCTCTTATGATTAGCAAGAAACAAAAATGATAGTCCTTTGTCAAGGTTACTGGATTATCATATCCTCTTATGATTGACAAGAAATAAATGTATTAAGATTTGCGATTATAAATCCGTCTCTATGAGTTTCCACCCACAAATCATACAATCAATCTCATCCTACTTAAACCATACCAAAAATCTAGGGTTTTCAAAGTATCACCCCTGTGTATCATGTAAACATAGGGTTTCTGACAATTTATCCATCAAACAAGACGGGAGTTAGATTGAGGGTTTCTGAGTTGTAATAACAATTTCTCCAACAAACAACAAACAATGATTTCTTATCACGCCTGATTATCATTACTATCAAGTAAACTTTATCGTTTTAACCAAAATATAATTCAGGCTTACTAATAACAATATTTTTAGTCGAATACATACTTACAAAACATGGCTGATTTCAGATCCAGATCGAGTAGAAGAAGAAGTAGATTTTATTTTTATCGAACCCCCTTCGCAATAATCCGACATCAGATTAGATCTACTCCTCCTCCCTCCACATTTTCTTTCTCTCTTTCCAATCTTTCTACTTCCCGTTTCAGTAAGAAGAAAAAGGAGTTGTTTCTGAAGTCCCTTTTTCTACTTCAAGTCGGGTCGGGACTGGAACTTACTGGTGGGCATTTTCAGGGGCAACCCCAAAACAATTTGCGGAGACCAATAAAATCCTGGCTAAATTGGGGCCTAAAGATTACTTCATCTACCTAATACACAAGGGGAAATTAGTGGGAGACCCAAAAAAAAAAAAATCTTACCGCCAGGCCCACAATTAATTTTGTCTACCATGACACCCATAATTATATGAAATTATTATGGGAATCAATACATATCTCTACTATGCATACTGCTTTCATGCATAACTCGTCATGTACCTTAATTTTTCAGGGGTATAATTAGGAAGCGCAACTTGGACATAACATATCTAAAAATCCGCGCCTTAAAATTTTACAAATTTTATATCGTTGGAAATCTTTTTAAAAGAGCTACGCAACGAGTACAAACACGAATATCAAATTTTTGTTTTTCACGAAAAAATCGGAGGTGATCCTCATTTTAGGCAAAATTTTCGAAAAATTGATACATAACCATTATGCAGTCACCGAAAAAAGATGCATAACACATTCTGCATACGCATAACGAATTATGCATCCATTTTCTCCACTGCATAACAAATTATGCATCTGCATAACAAAGTTATGCATCTATAACAAGTTATATTACCATTTTTTGGTCTGGTTTTAGCGCGTACATATAAAAAAAATTGATGCATAATGTAGTATTCAAATATATTTTTGAATGCATAACGTGTTATGCATCAATTTTCTAGATGCATAAAAGATTATGCAACAATTTTTTCAATGCATAACGCATTATGCAATCATATTTTCGGATGCATGACAGGTTATGCAACAAATTTTATAGATGCATAATAGGTTATGCATCAATTTTCACGACTTCATAACATGTTATGCACACACCACCTTCAACTCCATTGCCACTACCGTGATTCCTTGTTGCTGTAACAACCATCTCACCATGAACCAACACAATATGAAGCTTTAAACCCATTACAATTGCAAAGAAATTATTCAAGTAAGTAATCACCTATCTTTAATTAGGGCATCCAAGACCGACATGGCGAGTTGACATCAATAACACCGTAAAAGACGGCTATCTCAGCTTCCTACATCCACCATTCAGATCACAACCATCTCCTGCACCCTTAGCATCTCATCCTTGAACTTCAAATAAAGCTACCCGCAAAATCACTTCTTATCTACCAACAATCAACTCGCTCTTAATCGCAATAGCCGCCGCATCCTTGTACCCTGCTATTATTCATTTCATTCTTAGTTCCTCCATCCATTAGCAAGCAACACCTGCATTCTTGCCGATTACATTCAATCCCTTTCGCTTGACAACACCAGGTTCAATGTCTTCTAACTTAGCATTATTCCGCTACATTTCTTTTTTACATCTATGACAAATGATCTCGGACCTCATTCATTATACGGCACTTCACATCAACAAACAACACCAGTTCCATTTCTTCCCTGTGACACCAGGTTTCACCACAATCACCAACTCAGTTACCACTTTCACCCCCTGCATATAACCACAATCTCGGTCAAGTAAGTTCTTCACCAGAAACTCATAACTCTAATTGCTTCACTCAACCACACAATTACCACCAACCTATCTTCTTATCGGCATCATCAATCAACCACAGATACATCTTCTCTTCGAATTCATCTTCTTCTTTCACCAGAACCCATCTCACTTACCGATTCAAACCAACACCACCTCAAATTTCTTCTTCCCCCGATTTCTTCAAAACTCCACAGACCCCATCCGAACTCAATTGCAACTCCCCGATGTAATTTTATCAAAAAATCCCCAATTTCGATTGAGTACCCACCGATTTGAATCCAACATCGAATTCCCCAATTACACCACAGCTCTAGAAATCCCCGGTTTCGATCTAGGACCCATATTTGTTGTTCTTTACCGCCATCTTCATCCCCTCGTCATTGAACCCATTTCGATGTATGAAAGATGAAATTCGGATAGGGAAACATCTCAATCTAAAATTATGTTCACAAAAGGAAAAAAAAAAAATTGAAATTAGGCGAATTCACGTTCGTGTGGTGGTGATGGTGTAGATTAGAAGATGTTCCACGAGACGAATCATATGATGAGACGAATTTTAAATCTGGGTTTCGGATGAGATGAGAAGAATCGAAAGAAGATGAAGAAAACAAAACAAAACAAAAAAAACTGAAATTCAACAGTTTTGTTAATTCTGGTGCGCGTGTGGAGATTTTTATTCTTGGGTTTCACAAAGGAGCAAATCAAAAATGGGTCTCCATGTAGTTTTCACAATATACACAATGATAAGAGGTGTCTAACATTTATGTGACTACCAAAATTATCCTCAATAAAATATTAATATTACTAAATTACCCCATCAATCCTTAATAAACCTAATAAACAAAAATCAGTTTTTATTTCAAACCTAAACCGATTCTTCATCTCCTTTACTCCCTCTTTTTTCATTTTTTTTGAAACCAAAAATCGTTGATGATCGACGATTCAAAAACGATTAATCATTTTCTTTCTTCTATAAAATGCCGAAACCAAGAACTAAATATGCTACTAACAGGAATCATTCTAGTGACGAGAATCCCGGACAGGTTGAAGCAATTCGAAATAGAACAAAGGAAGTGCAAGAACAATCTGAAGCCACTCGTATCGCACAAGAAGAATAAATGGGTCGAATCAGGTACTTTTATATCAACCCAATCCTCTAGACTAGGTTTTAATAACATGCATTAGGTTAGAAATCAAAAAATTCAATGTTCACGAGAATCGGGTTAGGTTAATGTCTAAGTAACCTGATTCTTTTTAGAAACAGTTTATGTTCTTGACATTATAAACCGATTGTTCTGCATGTGAAAAGGAATCGGGGGATGTTAGTGTATGAATAGCCCGATTGTTACATCTAATATTCCTGGATGTTTATTTTGTAGGAATCGGATTACATATGTCTTCACAAAAACAGATTGTGTGGTTTAGAATCGGGGTTTAAATGTATATCGAGTAAACCGATTTTCGGAATCGGTTTACATTAGCACTTAACAAAATCCGATTGTGAATTTTATTATGCTAGGAATCGGATTTTATATGTATATCGAGTAAACCGATTATGTACCTTGACTTTGAAAATGCATTCCATTCCATTGTTTTTTGTCGCTTAAATCCGTATTCTACAGGCAAAAAAATCAAGCCGAAAAGAAATATAAGAAGAAACGTGACCATGCTACTCCTAAGCCTTTGGAACCTCGTCGAAGAGGCGGTCAAAATTTGAATGCTTCCCACCGAAGGGGCACGGGGAGTAAAGCCAAAGGAATCAGCATCAATGACCCACCACCTCCATCGGAGCAACCAACACATGAAGAATCTGATTCTGATACACCTACTGAACAAGAAAGCGGTGAGGATGAGACGAATGTGGAAGAAACTAGTGGCAAGGAAGGTGATGAAGAAGATAGTCGCGGCAGGAAAGGTGTTGGAGAAGAAAGTGATGAGAGTGTAAGTGATGAAGAGGAAGGTGGCAAGGAAGATGGTGATGAAGAAAATGATGAGAGTGAGAATGATGAAGAAGAAGGTGAGGATGAAAGTGATGAAGAAGAAAGTGAGGAGCAAGTTGATGAAGAGATAGGAGATGTTCAAGAACAAGTCCAAGGAGGAGACGCTCAAAAACAAGTCCAAGGAGGAAATGCTCAAGAACAAGGTATGAAAGATGGTAAGAAGAAGAAGAAGAAGAAGAAGAAGAAGAAGAAGAAGAAGAAGAAGAAGAAGAAGAAGAAGAAGAAGAAGAAAGGGGACCACATACCCAACGATATGAAGATGTATCCTCGGGGCCCTAATGATCTCGTACTCGGGTTACCAGGTGATAAAGGACAGATGTTATGGGGGTACAAAGACAGTTGGGTCGCCATCGTTTGCCATACCATAGTAAGTACCTAAACCTTATGTTATGCGATGTAAAAATTATTATCCGTGTATTGTCTTGATTATTGTCCATCGGGTTTGTTTTGTTCTATAGGATCATAAGGATGTCGCTCGTCTTATGAATCCAGGAACGTCAGGGTGTATGATGAACAAATGGGTACTGGAAGGAATGGGATTAACCGAAAAAGAAGTTCAGAAAGTAATCGATCTAGTAAATTCTACGGGGTTGATACCTGCGGTCGTGAACTTGGAGCTTGGTTACGACATACCTCTTTGTTCCGCCTTTGACGAGAGATATTACGGGGAAACGGATACTTTGCATCTCCCATTTTGCGAAATGACGATAACTCCAAATGATGTGAAGTTGATAACCGGGCTTAGCATAGAAGATAAAGTCGTGAAGCACAAAGGGTACGCGTAAGAGCTTGAGTGGGACAAGATTTACGTGTGGACCAAGGAAGTGTTCCAATGGGATGAGGCGATGACCAAGTCAAAAATGCTAGTAGGAAAATCAAAGCAGGGGATATTCTATCTCTAGAAGTTGAGGGACCTCTTTAGTGGAACAAAGAAACTTCGTGCTGAGAACAAGGAAGTGACGCCGCAACGTATCGTCGCCACGGCCAATGCGTATGTCATGTACATCCTGGGAACTGTTATCTTCCCCGACGTTTCCGTCTCCCGTGTGAACGCCAATTTTATCTAGCTGTTGCAACCATTTGACAAGATTCATGAATACTCTTGGGGCGTTGAACGAGTTGAGAAAGTGTAACACCCCGTGTTTTTAGCATGGCGCACGCTAAAGGATGCGCCATGGCCCGAGATGAAGCTTCATATAAAGCTTTCGTTGCTTGGTAAGTGGTAGATTGGCATAAGGCCAATACCGCACCAAAATGGCGCATTACATTTGGAATGTGGCCAAGTGCCAATGTTGCATCATCATGATGCATTAGGCCGATTGGGTAGTGGCTTTGAGCTTGCGGATAATCATTGCGGCGGTGATGCACGATCATTGTGGATCGGGCCAGAGAGGGCTAGCCGAAGGAATGTTATAGAAAACGCAATCATTGCGATGAACAAGAAACACAATGATTGCGGGGAGTTGGTGAGTGGTAATTTGGTCCCTAATTCTAATTTGTAAAAATTCCAAATTTACATATATAGGGAAGGGTACTTGGTTGAAGGTGCATATGCGGACTATGTACCAAGTAAGCTTCATAGCTTAACTGAAAGAGTATAAATGATGCCTAAGGCTCATTTATAGTTGCGTAGCCTTTTGAAGAGTGCATTTGATGCTTAGGCATCACTATGCCGTATCGAGGACCCGATGATGCATAATCATTATGCATCTTTGACAGAATGGCCTAAGGACCATGCCATTACCATTTTTGCTAGGCCACGGTCTTGCAAACGAGTTGGTTAAGCTTCTGTACCTTCGAGGATGAACTACGATTATCGTGCTTGATCCCTTTAAAGTAGGTAAGGGTACGTGAGAACTGCAATGAGTTACAACATTGCCGGGTCCAACACTTTGTCGCTCATATCATCTAACTGTGAGATGATTGCGACATTCTAGCCTCCCATATCATCTGGCTCGGTAGCTCGACGTAAGAGATGATTGTGGCCAAACTTGATGAGGCAAGTTGCATTCCATTCACTGGATGCTCATACTTCCTATAAAGGCGTTCGACATTGGCTAAAAACCCGAGTATCGTAATTTAGCTCAAGAGGAGTCCATTTTGATGGGAAACGACCCAAAGATCAAGACAGGTTGATCTAGATCCACATGGTCACCAGAATTTAGCCAAATTCCATCGTTTAGGGCCTCAAATGGTTGTTTTTGCTGTTTTAAGAAAGTTTTTGGTTTCCTTAATAAACCCTTCGCAGAACAAGGGTACGTTGGAACGGTGTGGAAGCTAAGTTAGTTGCATCATGCTCCAAAGGCATGCTTGCAAGGGCAAATGGACGTGCATTTGCCTAGCCTTAAGGCCCGGATCGTAGCTTCACACTAGTGGAAAATGGAAGTTATACCACTGTCAGGAAAAGAAGTAATATCACTAAAAACGACCGTGTCCATCAGTTGGAATCTAGAAGTGGTTTTTTCCAAAACGATTTTACTGGCAAAGGTTGAATTCTTTGAAAAAACAACTTTCTTTACCAAGATCAATAAATACTGACAGAAAAAGTAGTTTTTCTTATGATATTTCATAAAAAAAAAATTGATATTGATTCAGCTGAATCCAAAGCTGATTAAACCGAATCAAAAACTAAATCAGAATTAAATTAATAATGGCTTCGAAACAGAATTTAATAGTGACTTTAAAACTCATTTTTTATTTGAAAAGTGAATTCAGTTTACAATTTCAATTATCTAAAATCTGCCAGCTCCAAGTCCAGAATCTTCTAAAACTAAGTTGGAAATCCTTAACATATATTCCTATTACAAGATTACAAGAATAAAATTTCAACACTAAGTTGAAAGTAAGACTTCACCATCTGTACCTTCATCTTCTGACAAACTAGATCAAATCAAGTCCTTCATCTGTACCTTCTCTAATTAGTTATGGAGGAAATCCCGTGGATTCAAATGAAGAAAATGGCGTTGTTACATCATCCCCCTGAAATTCCAAACAAGATAATAGTCAGCATTACTAAAAATTGAGCCAAGAAGTAAAAGAAAATATATAATTACTATCGGAACTAAAACAAAAATGATTTTTCATATAGAAACACAAAAAGATGCTGATAGCAAATATGTATAAATTTTTATATTCAAATATAGACATAGATACATCTGAACCATGATACGCAGAACAGATAAGACAAACACAATTGACAACACCAGTAGCTCGCTATGTAAAATAAATCAAAACCGAGAATCACAATCTTACGGAAGTGTAATCCTCCATTGTGCTTAGTGTTCAGTACATCAAACATTTTCTTTTTGTTGTCATGGGATACAACTCCATCATTAGTTTGGACTCATGGTGTGCCAACCTCAACGAATATGTTCTAGAATATATTCAAATTCTCTGCAAATAAGTAACAAACAAAAGAACATATACTTATGCAACAAGAATTGAGTCTTCGGATACATGAAAATATTCTCGAACGTACCACTTGGCTATAGAATTTTCACCAACACCATCCATCCCCGGGATGGTATCAGCTATCAAAATCCCATCATCTTTTACAACCACGTTGCATACAAAGTGGAAATGATCATGTTTATAAGTTCTCAAAATTGAATACTTGTGACATTTAAAAGTTCGGCAATTAAAAAGTGCAGGAAGTTCACCGCTTGTAAACAATGAAAACAAAATACCATAACCGCATTACCTAATCATTCGCCCTTGCAAGCAATTATCCTGGTAAATCAACCACATTGTGAGTTACCAAAAATCACAATTGCATAACATGATATTGGATAGTCTCTACTCCATAAATACTATGCTCAAAAGCAATTCAGTCAGTGTCAATCCAACAGACCATGGTACTATTAAACACTACTAAAGTTAACAAGGATTTATATAGAAAAGAGATGGTACTCAGTGATATGGCACAAAACAACCACATCAAATGCATCTCCATAGCTGAACTAAAGAATTCAAAGAGAAAGTGAGAAATCCAAGGCCGCACAGATTTCTCGCTTTACAATGCAAATCCACGATTTATTCATGGTTTTCAGTAGCTAATATTACCCGATCGTCGTAATAATTTTACAGAAGCTAGATGACTCATAGAACTAAAATCTACCGAAACATCACAGTATTCTAACGGTTAGTTAAAAAGATATGCATACTCGAACCAGACTACCTGCACTACGGACTGCGAGAATTCGGGCACAACTTCCATACGTTTCGACTACCAAATATTATTTGTTTCTGCTGAATTTTATACCACACCTTACTAACAACATTTCCCACGACATATAAAAGTTCTAGCTTATTCCGATAAGCGAGTAACGAGAAACATCATGGGTAAGTGGACTGTTCATATTTCGCTCCTTTCTGAACAGAGTCAGAGTTAGTCTATCGTTTCCAGTTCCTAACGATGTCCGATTGTGTTCAAATTTTTATAGCATCAGTAAGACTGAAATAAGTTATAGGTGCTAAAAGGTCATAACATTCCAACTAATTGAATCATAATATATCGGCCACATACGAAGCATATAATTGTTGTGTTTACACGACTAATCACACCTTTAAGCCTGTTCCCGATCCGTATTAAAGGTGTGCTGTGAAAATTCATTGAATGTTAAAAACAAAGAAGGGTATGAACTACGCAGTTAACAATCAAGCTATAAACCAGCAAAACGAGGAATTTAGCTGCCCAACTGATCAAAATAATATACTTGCAGCAAAAGTAAGTTTGGGAATTGGAAGTAAGTTCTAACATCATAGTATGTCTAAGTTTTTTTTTTTACCAGTTCAATATCAACCCCGCTTTATCGATGTTGCCAGCAGACACAAGCAAGACACCAATTCTTACTTGTCCACAAAAACTCAAGACTTGTTAAAAATTAAAGGAAACAGAAATTGACAAGTGCTTGTTGAAGGAAGCAAAAATTTGCAACAAGACTACAATAATTTACAGCTAATGGATTACGTAAAAAGAAACAACAAGTCATTTACTTCAAGAAAGGTAGATTAATGCAAAGTGACTATCTTATCCATTGAGATTAAAAAAAAAAAGCTTACTGCAAGCATGAAGGATGAAGTAAATGGAGTTCCGCGACTATCTAAACCATTATTTGGTGGAGGCGTTAGTGTATCAACCAAATGAGCCCAATTACTTGCATTTGTGGTAGGATTTGTAGTCCGGCGAGACCTACTTCCAGGGTCCCTAGCCATAGTTATCTAATCAAAAAACCCATAATAAGAAACAATAATAAAAAAAATGCAGCACTGCTTCTTCTCAGTATCATAATAGAAAACCAACATATAAAAGATTGCTATAACACCAATAGTATACCTTGGACACAACTACCTCAAAGTAGAACGTGAATTTCATTATAATCTCAAAATTCAAATTCAACTGGAGGGACATTAAAAAGATTCTAATTCAAATGTAAGAGCATCATGATAAACACAAATCAAAGTGAATTGTAAGTACGAAAAGCTAGATATGAAAATTCTCAATCTACAGAAATCCCCAAAACAAAAATCGAACAAATACAATTTTTTTTTAACATTTAGCATCTGAAGAGAAACCCTTTTACAGAATAAAAATAAAATTGATAACTTCAGTAACACCAACGAAATCCATAATCACAAAATAACACTAATAAAATCGAATCAAAGTGATGGAGATGTTATACCTGAGGATAAATCCACCTGAACGTCTTCTAGATACAAAAATGAAAACAAAATTTTAATTAAAACCCTAACATCCAAGAAATTAAAGGAACAAAATAAATAAATTGTAAACCCACAAGTTTACCTGATGAAGATTGAAAAGGGGAAAAAATTCGTTTTGAAGAAATGGGTTTTCATAAAAGGGTTGATAGATTTGGAGAGAGATAATGGTTTTGAATCACTTGCTAATTAAGGTTTGCTATTATGTGATCATGGCGATCTGTGTCTTTGATTTTTTGTCTAAAATGGAGCTCTAAACTGGAGAGAAGAATTGATATCTGAACTGGAGAGAAGAATTGATAAAATAGAGTATATAAAAGAGAAGAAAATATCTCGATAGAAACGAGGTTTCATCATTACCGTCTAAATATTCCCTAAGCTACATCGAACCCTTGGTTCGAAATCTGGGGCCATAAAAACTATCTCCACTCACAGTTGTTTTTTTTCTTGGTAGTTACGCCCACAGTGGTCAAGGAGCCCCGATATTTATAAAAGTACTACTAAATACTAAGAGCATCTCCAATCCAAGGGGTAAAGGTCTTAAATTAGTATGACACCTAGGATTTATGACCTTTTCCACCAAAATTTCTTCTCCAATGCAAGGGTGAAGGTTATTGAAAAAGATGACATGGCCAAGTGGGGGTAAATGAGAAAGTCTAAATAAGACTTTCTTCATGACCTTGGGTCTTAGGTCCACATCACCATTTTGTCTCTAAATTTAAATAAAAAAGTGTAGGTAAGACCTTGAAGATTGGAGATGGATTTTAGGTCAAAAAATTTATCTTTATTTATTTTTGTCTTTTAGCAAATGACCCACCAAAAAAAGGTGATAACAAGACCTCCACCTAGGATGACCTTGACCCTTTGCATTGGAGATGCTCGAATATAACTACTGTGACGGAAGCATGTTCTTAAAACTATTTGCTCTCACGGTGGTTCTTAAAACTCCGTATTTTTACATAAATAAGAAAACAACTGTGTCAGAGACAAGTTTTATTTTTTTATTTTTTTCCCCAATAAAACGATCGTGACTCACAAAGACCTATAGTTACGTCATTAACAAACAGTAGTATTCGTGAAGCCCAGAAGTGGTTAAAACCCATTTTCCACTAGTGTCATCATGGCGCATCGGGGAAGTTACGGCTGCGGGGAAACGCTCCTAAGGCGTAATTTTCCTATCCATAGAAAGGCTTCTAGGGCTCAAAGGAACCAAATCGGAGGGAATATGGCTCTTCTCGGCGTGGATATATTTTCATTTCCCAATATTTGATGAAAGGGCTTTTAAGAACAATGAATGGGATGGCCGATCTTTATGGAGACATGTACACCTACCACAAGAAGTCAGCAGACCAAGAAAACGATTATCCCCGAAGTTGAGACGCCAGTTGGACAACTTGACGACGAAAGATGTTGTATTACATTTGTTGCTTTGTTATCTTGTTTATCACCCCGGATTCACTTAGCTGACATCCTTTACATCGAGAGTGTTGCATTACATAATTCACAAGAGCTGCATAATCAACTTCATCACCATCGTCGTCTAAAGAAACTTTCTTTGCACAAGGATGGTTTTGTATGTCCGTGGAGAAGTTAGGATCTGGATTCCAGGTGCATACCAAGTTGTCAAAATATTCGCATACTTCACGACGCGCTTGCTCATTTATTGCAATACGAGAAACATCCGTTCCATTTTGAAGCCACAAGAAACCGTGGACATGTCCGCTTTCCCGGTTCTGCCACTCGAACCTATACCAATAATCAACCACTAAAAACTCTTTATTTAAATATTCCTTGAAAAATATATGCACTCTCTTCTGAAAAAACCAAGAAACAATCAGTGGATTCTCATTTAGTAGCCTCGCCTTTTCTCGCCTTCTTTATGTTGTATCTAGAGTTTCCAATGTGTTTTCCTGGTCCAAGTCTATAAAGTTCGAGCCATTGCAAATCTGAAAGACTAAAGGTGAAGAAGATAGTAGGTGGACCCAATTGTTTGACCATTGCGATGAGTTCCTTTAATTTAGAGTACCAATATGCTCGAGTACCCCATACCTGCTTTGCATAATAAGAAACACGAGATAATAACCGAATGTCCCTAGATGAAACCATGTCTCGAAGTGATTGAATTGAGAGTTGACCATCAGATGGATTATTTTTTATACAAACAGACCCTAACGATAAAGCACGCCACCTAGTTGTCGAGTTCCATGCAAAATATCAAAATCTAGAGTATCGTGCAAAGCGTCCGTCATAATACTTTATTAGATATTGGAAGTACTGTAATTCACTTACCTTTCGAATCCTTCTTTGCCTCAAATCAGCTTTACCATAGGGGAATAGGGTTGGGAAAGCCATAGTTACATACCCTACTTGTCAGAACTCATCAAAGACTTCACCCGTGAAAGGTAAGTCCGCGGTAGTCTATTTTACTTCGATCTTTCGAAAGCTCTCTAGATGCATCTTCGTTGATTAGGTTGTACAAACGTATTCATTGTACCAACCTGTTTGTAATTCATCAACATGGAGCACTTGTTTGCGCAACTCTGGCGGTCCGTTATAGTCGTCCTCCCCACCCTCGCACTGTAAAAACTAGATTAATCATTTGTTAAGTAACCAACTGTGTTACTTCTTAGCTTGGTATGTCTTGTTTTTGCATTCAAGACAAATATTGTTTCGATTACATTCAATATGTTCAAGGAACATGACTGCGAAAGAAAAAGGTGTAAGGCATAAAAATACAAAGAGACAGTGGCAGGAAGGGTACGTGTAATCTGTTCAAGGAACCCCTCTTAATAAAATTAATTTAAACTCAAAGAAGGAAGGCATTTGCTTGAATTTCTAAGTTTCAGTCGGGACAAAGAAGGCTATGTAAATAAGTGTTTTCAAGAAAAAAAAATGAAAAAGAAGAAAGAAAAGATGTTTGGGTCACCGAAATCGTAATCCCAAGTGGAATATTAACATGATATTCTTCAACAAGTGGTGATTCTTCTACCGCTTCCTTTTCTCTAATTTCTTCCATTTTGGATTTCAAATTTGAAGAATTTTGATTTTGATTTTTTTTTCCTTTCTTTCCTCCTCTCCTACTCTTTTTTTACTCGGTCAAATAAAATTTTTAAAAAAATCGAAAAATCAGACATGGACGAGATTAGACTAGTGCTAGCCGCTTCGCCACCATTAGTCTAACCTATTTAAAGCGAAAGTAAACCTCCCTGGCCATTCCACATAAAGGAGAAAGCCTAGCCTACCCTCGTAAAACTCAAAAACATCTTCAGCCAACAAACATGCTTGTTTGGCTAAAGCATCAGCTGAAAAATTAACTTCTCTATAGTTATGCACATAACGAATGTTATCGTAAAAGCTCCTCGCAATCTTCCACTTTGCAGCTAATTGCCAAGGCAACTCACCCTTCTGAAAAGCGTGAGTGCAACTCATCGAATCTGAGCGAATGCACAGATTCTTAACATTCCATCTCTTAGCAAGCATAACGCCATATATAACAGCGCAACATTCAGCATAGTAGTTGGTTTGATGGCCCAGGCCCACAGAAAGCACTCCAAGGACAACCGCGTTAGCATCTCTAAAAGTCACACCAGCACCAGCCATGCCAGGATTGCCACGAGATGCTCCATCACAGCATATCATAACTTCACCAGGATTTGGAGGGAACCAACTAATACTCTATCTCTCAAGTAAAACCAAAACTAAAACCAAAACTTATATCTAAACTAACTTAACTAATTTTACTTACTAATTATCGTTTTTGATTACAAATTAAGTGAAGGGCAAATTAGTAATCTCACCGAAAATTATAAAGGTTTTAGAAGGATTAGGTCAATGATCCTATTTTGTCATGTAGTGGAAGGTGCCCAGACAAATCAATCCATGGGCCAGATTCAGCCAGGAAAAAATCCCCGGGCCATATATCTCAATTCTCAACCCCAACCATGAATCCTAGCCGTTCAAACCCCTCGTATAATAACATCCAAACTAATCTTCTCTTCCGTCACTCGAGCAACTCTCGAGTCTCTCCACTTCGTCTTTTGAAAACACCAGCACCACCACAAATAACTCTCTTCTTCGTTCACTCTGCAACCTAATCTCTTCGCGCCTTCAGATTCACTCTTCTCCATCTGTTGAAAAGTAAGTAATTAAATCAGTTTCTTCTCTTTTATTTTTTGAATTCATATAATTAGGGTTTTATTTTTTTGCTCGATTTCTTCTCTTTTATTTTGATTTCTGGTCTTCAATTAGTTTTAAATCTGGGAAAACATGATAATATTCATATTAGGTCGTGGTTTATATTTGGAGCTAGGGTTTTGTTTTTTCTATTTCTGTTTATTATTATTATTTTTTATTTGACTGTTCATGATAGTGAATCTGTGAAAATATTATTTTGAACCTCTTGGATTCCATTTAATTAGCTATCCTTTTTACTTATGTCGATTTATAGTGACTGGTGTTGCTGTTTTGGTTTGCATGAATATGGTTTGTGGTGTTGTTGTTTTGGCTTGTATGAATATTTATTTTTGATGTAGGTTCCTGTGGGTTTATTAAAATGGAGGTAACTCAATCAAAGGCAGAGAACTTTGCTGAGGATATCGACTTTCAAGAATATATCTCTAATCCAGGTAATTTTGGGGTTTATTTATATTGTTTGGTTTTCCAAGCCTTCCCCAGTCAGGACATGAATCTTCTACTGGTAAAGAAATATGAAAACATTAAGTAAGTTCCGAACAATCAAATCGATACAAACAAAAGAAATGACAAAGAACAACAAAACCAAACCAAAAACCCTGCAGGTTTTATGAACATACTACGAAATGTGAACCACAGATCATATAGGCGTGGAACACAACTAGATCCACATTCAGATTTCTGCAAGCTGCCATGTTCTTTATGTTGTTCAGGAATTAGGGCTCTCGATTGGAAAATTTGTATATCATGCTATGCTCAGTACTTGTCTCTAGTCATATATTGTTGTATATTAGTGAGTGGGCTTTAACTGTTGATACTTAGGTTGATGCTAGTTAGATGCATCTTATAAATGTATCTTACTGAGTGGCCTTTAACATTATGGGTCATGTTCAGGTTTTAACTGTTGATTTCCAATGGCTTTCGAAATCTGAATATATGCCTCATTTAAGGGATCAAACTTTGTACGTGTGAAGATTATTTCATACGTTTTAGCCTCTTTTTTTATGCTTTGAGCTCTCATTTGGCACATTACACCTAGTATATCCATTATGTATCAATATTCATTTCTGTTTCAGTATCAGTCATGGAAAATCCACACACAAAAACAGACGCCCTTTTCTTTTCTGAAATTTTGTTTCAAAATTTATACCTTTTGTTTCTTATCATCTTTGAAGAAAGCATAGTAATTCCAGAAATGTTTGTGTTGTGAAATGGTGGAGTTAGGTTAGGTTAAGTTAACGCTTGTATCATGTGCACTCCCTACCAATTAGAATGTCAATTTGAACACTTGCAATGAGCACTGTGTGTATGATTGGTCATTTATGGTTTTGGATATTTTAATGTGCTATCTTAGTTGTTGGCTATCGCCTATCTGATCAAATTTTCTGCACTGACACGGGTTTGCTTGTTTTTGCAGGGGCTGATTGGATCGATGCCGACGACATCTGTCTGAAGCTGACAGAGGATATGAATAATAGTTGAGTCATCATCTTCTTAATTTTCTGTTGGTAGTTGGTACATTTAAAATCTTGGATTTTGTATTGTGGGTTTGTAGTTTTAACTGTATGTTTTTGTAATAGAGCTTTGGGGAGATACTCCACTTGAACCGCAGCATCTGGTTGCAACCATGTTGGCTTTAAGATAAATGGCAATGTCATTCTTCTTGGAGATGATCGGCTTATCAAAAAATGTAAGTAGAAACTGTTAACTGAATATATTATAGGTCATTTAGAAACATGTCATACGTTTAATCTGTATTTGCAAAAAGCTCATACTTTACATGTCAGTTTACAACTGTGTCATATTCCATCAAGGTTACACATTTTGAAAAAATGGTCCAAAATTTGAAGTCCCCCACCAATAAACTGTAGTGTTTCATGAAACTTTCAATACTATGATATCTTGATATCTGGTTGGGGTAAGTTAAAAGATCTCTTGATATTGTTAACAAAATGCATCAAAGTCCAGCACTTTGATTGTAACAGGAAAGTTTTTTGGACCGTTAATTTTCTGGTTGTGTACATAAGCTGGCGAGTTTCTCTGACTAGCCCACTGTAGGCAGGCGATGGATGCGTCATTTAGAACCTGCGACTATGTACTGATGAAAGATGTAACATTGATCATTTTGTTAACCGTGTCTTAATAGTATGTTTTTTATTTTTCCAATATTTAGTGGATGGAAGTACATGACCTGTATAGATAACTCTTGTTCTCGTATATCTATTGTAGTGGGGAACGTAGTTATTGGTGTTATTGCTGAATGGCAGCAAGTCCACAGGATTTTTAAGTTTTTTGAATGTGAAGTGGAAGATAAGACTGCTGCAAAAGACTACGCGGTTCTGGGCCTGCAATATATTAAGAGACTTAAACTTGCAAGAGATGATGATATAAGTGTGCTAGTAGGTGATCCGAGGCTCAATTTCTTTTCGGCTGAATAAAGCCGGAATTCTAAATGTCGATGGAGCTATAGCTATTGGTGCACACCAAAATCTTGCAAATGTGGAAATAAGGGATTTTTCGGCTGATAAAACGTATAAAAAAGTAGAACATATTGGCAAATTTGCACGCAAATCAATAATTGGAAATGCTTTCGGCTCCAACCGACCTTGGGCAGGTAAGTTCCTCTTTCCCTATAGTGTTTGATTGTTCCTAATATCTACGTCGGTTTTGTTTCTTTGAGTTTGATAATTTTAATTTGCTGATCTTATTATCTGTTTTAATTATTATAGAGGTTTGTATTAGAAAGAAGCCTGAAGAGCACAAACGTGAACAAGGAGGCCTGGAGAGCACAGCATAAGAGTTTTAAACTTCCTAGAAGGAGGCTTGGAGAGAGTTGGGATAAAAATCCGCTGATTTCAATTCCCACCATATCTGCTACTTTTCTTTAGATTTCTATAGGTAGTTTTCACTGTTTCGTTTAGAACTTCATGGCATTCAATCTGAACTTTATTGTTTGCTTCTGGTTGAAATTCCTTGATGGGGGGAGAATTAGGCTTAGTTAATCATCACACTTTGAAGTGCTTAAATGTGTTGAAAATTAAAAGCAAATGGGATGAGAATGATTTGTAGACTCTTTGAGTGCCACATATAAACACCGAATGTTGGAAAGTATATATCTGCTATCATCTGTAGCATTTAAAAGTACAGTCTTGTGCCTGACTAACAACTACAAGTAGCTCTAAAGACTTTTTGATCATTGCCTGGAGTAGCTCTAAAGACTTTTTGATCATTGCCTGGAGTAGCTCTAAAGACTGACTTTTTGATTCCAAGATGTCAACTTTTACACTAACCACAAATGATTTTGAAATCGTGGACTGAATTACTGAATTATCGTTTGATGCTTTATATGGAAATCTGAACCATTACAAGTGTGATACTCAAATTCTGTCAGAATCGTGCATTTTTTTTTTTTTTTTTGTAGACCTCGCGAGTCATGAAGCTAGACTAAAGACTGTTGCATGATAAAATGAGTACCAATCAACGCAAGCCTAGAAAAGTAGAAAACTTCGCAAGTTCTGTTCTATTAACCAGATTGCCGCGCTGCTTTGGTGCTTTTTTGGGCTGCTGCAAATGGCAAATAAGTGCAACAAAAGGCCTATAGCAGGCACCGGTTTGACTCAATATCACCGTTGTTTAATCTTAGTAATGAGCATGGAAATTATGATACAAGGGAAAAAACTGGCGGTGACTATTGGCAAGGAAATGATTACAATAACTTGCAGCTCTATGTTTTTCACTTTTTGGAAATCCCTTTGATATAATTGTAACCTGTTTTTATGTTAGACCTGATATGTGCCACAGACATCAACAATTCATATTTGGACTTCATGAGAAGATGCAAACAAGTGGTCTCCGAGAGATAATTGTAACCCTGTTGTTTATGTTTACCAGAGAACAAGATAACCTCGGCAGCAATGGAAAGTCCTTTGCTCTAGGAAACTCTATCACTAGATAACATGTTTCCCGCCACACATAGTGACAGCCTCCATTTGCTAGGCCAGCTTTCATTGCTATGCCTTACAGGAACCGGGCTTAGGGATTGATCCAATTTATTCATAGAAAGACCTGATAGACGTAACTAGTGAACTGAATATAGCGGTTGCTCCAAATTATTGTTGAAGTTTGACGAAGATCTTTCTAGAACCAAGGGACTGCAGATGACCAAGTTTTGGCAACCAAGCCTACTAGTTTTAAGAAATCAGAATTGTACTTGAACTAGGAAGCCGGTTGTGCTAAACTTGGTCACAACGTTTATACTTAGGCAGTAGCTCTAGGAGGAAAATTACGGTGAGTTGTGAGAAACTTAGAGTGCTTAAGAAGGTTGTTTTCGAGTTGTAAGGTTGCACAATATTAAGAGTTATATTCTCGAAGGGTTGTGAGACTAGGAAGACATGAGTCTTGACTCTCATAATAGAGGTCAGCGGATCGAGTCTCCGCTCACGAGTTTAGAGATCTCATAAAAACTCTTCTTATGTAAATTATGGGGATTGAGCTGGGTTTACCAGGGCTAGCTCAGTGGCTTTGGATTTGCTAGGGGGCAGGTTCGGTCCTATGCCATGTAAAAAAAATAAAAAATACTAGGAAGACAGGGTAAAGCTAATCAAGGGTTTTTGTAATTGTTCTTCGGTTTCTTAATAAGAAGTCATCATCGTTGCAAGTGGAGCAAGTACAATCTCAAGTTGTGCTAACCATCGTAAATATGTGTGTTCTGTCTTTGTTAGTTTTACGTTCTCTACTGTTTGTGTTTTGCTCCGTTTGTTTCTCAAGGTGTTACAGAACGTGTGAAGCTACAACAATCATAACTGCCCCACACACTAGACAAGTTTTCTTAAAAAATGTGCCACTTCTTTTTCTGAATTTAACCTCTAACCTAGCAGCTTTCCGGAAAAGCAGCATCCAAGTTCTGGTTGTGCGTCGAGACGCTAGTAAATCCAAGTTCTGGTTGTGCGTCAAGACGCTAGTAATTCCTCGCAACCGAAAATATAGGCACTCCTATGATATCGGCGTGCAAGCTAAAGAAAATAACATATTTGCTAGAAAGCAAAGAGTGGAAGACAGATGTTGGCTAAGATTACATAACAGAATCTCTGATACAAGTAGATAGATTATTATAAACAACTCTAATTACTTTAAGGAGAGTAAAGAGTAAGTAAAAGTTCAACTAGCTGATTCTTCTTTCTTCCTTGAACAGATTCCCGTACAGTCCTTGTGGTTCAGCTGCAACAGCTTCCTAGTTGTTCTTAACCTAGCTTCCTTGAGCTCAACCAGTGGGATCTCGTGATGAATAGCTACACCCCTCTGCCACATTTAAAAAGAGTACCAAAATCAAGCTACTGACGCCTTCAAAGGCTTAAAAAATATACATAAGGAAGAAGCAAACAGAACTTAGAAGCAAAACATTAAAAATTACTACTCTCTGAAATTCAATTGACCAATGCAAAATCTACATAGTAAGCTTCTACCAAAACAGCCTTTGTAAGAAACAATTTGCCAGAAAAATAATTGTTGAGCATACCTTGATCTTCGCCAACATGATCTTGAACCTGTCAAAGTCGTTCAAGGAGGCTCTGTTCTTCTGAACAATCAACTTTCTACCCCAAGAGCTGCTTACCCATTTCCCCTCAACATCTGTACATACAACATTTACACAAACATTAGTAATAACTCAGATGTAGCCAACATTTTCTCGCTAATAAAGCTGGTAACTTGCCTGCAGCCTCCATGGCTTTGATCAAAACCTTCTTCTTAGGGGTTCTGCCAATGTCAACCTTGATGTCTGTTAAGGAGAGCCTCTTGAAGCTCATTTGGCTTCTCACCATATCAGGAGCATCAACAAGAGCCTGTTCCATCCACAAAAAATAAAAGAAAATATAAACCCTTGAGGAGATAACACAGTGCAACCTAAAAAGTAGAAGGGATCCAGTGTTTCCGGGGCAATAAACTAATTATGACAGCAGGAAACCAGCAAGGTAAGATACTTGATTCTAACAAAATAGCACACGCCGCCAATAGTAAAGGTATTATGAAAGTTATAGCAGGTGTACAATTTTGAAGCTAACTAGCTAATCACAGGTAGGTTCTGGAAGCGTTACATAAAGAGAGGGTGACAAATGTGCAATTCTTGAACTCAATGTTAGACCTGATATGTATGCAAGACCAAGAAATGGAATCAAATCTTTAAATCAAGCATGCAACAATTCATATTTGGAGCTACATGAGACGCACTTATTTGGAGTAAGGGACAACTGATTTATTAATTTCGGCAAATTAGAACCAGGTATTAGTAAAATCAACTAAAATTTCATCTAGATGTATAGATGATTGTACTAGTGCTAGTTGTGGAAAAGAGTCACTCCTAGTAACAATTTATCACAAGGAAAATCTCCAAGCATCATACAAATTTAACACTGCTACTGACCCTTAACCAGATTCATAAGTTTATTTAACAAGATGATACACCGTCACAAATAATAAGATGCCCAGAAGAAGAAAAAAATCGATCTGGAATAAAAAGCTTACCCTGTTTTGGTCGATAACATCAACAATCACTACAAGTTTACCATAATCTTTTCCGTAGTTTACGAAAGCAACTCTCCCAATCTCAACATAACGCTTGAAAGGCTACGAAATCAGAAAAGATATTAAACCCTAATTTGAAAACAGAAATAAGAAATCATAGATAAAGCCCTAGACTAACGATTTATCAGCACAAACAATAAGAGAAAATATTACCATTTTGAGATTTCTGGAACGGAGGAAGGAAAGAAGAGATCTTTAGGCGACTAGGGTTTTGTTCTCTCGCCTTTTGAGATTTCAATGGTAAATTACTATTGGAACTCATACTTGGCTAGCCCGAAGGGTTTCCCTCAAGCCGTGAAAGAAAGCCGAGGGTTTAAATTGCTTAAGGGACGTTTGGTTTGACTTGATTGGCTAAAAATGTGCGATTTTGGGGTGGGTGGGGTCCACTGACTAAGTGTAGGAAGATGGGAAGTAGCTGCTGATTGGTTTTGCTTTTGCGAGAGGGGATTTTTTCGGGAGAACTTTTTAAGAGCTAGCACTATGGTGCACTCCATCCCTTCCTTATCCCTCAAATGTAGGGAAGGGATGGCACATGAAAGGCAGTCTCACTATGGTGCACGCCCATCCCTTCCCTACATGAGACGCATACTCAGTACCCGTATGAATAGTGTTATACGCGTATAAGTCAACTGTTTGACTTGACCTAAAAACGCGTACTCAGTACGCGTTTCATAGGTTTAAGTCGACAGAAACAAGCTTCAGTCGACCATTCTTCTTTTTTTCTTCTTCCTTGTTCTATATTTCTCTCCTCCTCAACACTTTCGATTTGAAGACCTTGTTGTGCGATTTTGGAGCTCAAATTGAATGGGTTTGTTCATTACCATCAGGTGAAGCATTTGCCTTCTTTAATTTCGTGGTTCATCATCAAAACCCTCCAAGGTGAGTGATTAAAAATATAGGGTTTAAATTTGATTTGAGTTTGATTATGATTAAATCCGTGATGTTGGGTCGATTATAATGCATCATTGTATGTTGTTTGATAGTTTAAGACATTTTTGATTGATATTATGGTATTGAATCAAATAAGGTGTTGTGTATGAATGAATTTTGATATGGATATGTGATATGGTATTGATTTTGATGATTTATGGTTGATGAATGATTAAATTATTGAGGAACGATTAAATGAATATGAATACGGTATTGTTATTGATGATTTAGAATTATATGGATTGTTTTGTGATGATTTTTGAATAAAATGGATTGTTTTGTGATGATTTTTGTGAACTTGTGTGCCGTAGATGGATTCGGATACATTTGAACGAATTATGGAAGATAGATTTCCGGTTTTTTCAAGAGAACATAGTGATCATAAATTGAAAATCCTTGCTACGGCTTGTGAGTCGTTCGGAATCGTTTGAGACATCATCAGTAGTGTAAGTTCAATTCATGATATGTATATCTCAATTTCTAGGTTCCCAACTCGCTAAAATGAGATCATAGATAATTGTGGGTTCGTTTCCATTTTTAAAGTACAGTATCCAAAACTACAAGACAACTGACTAACTACCGGTATATTTGAAAGGTGGTGGCATACCACCAATACATTTCACTTCCCTAGTTTTGAAATAGGGTTTACCCCATTAGACTTCACCCAAATTACCGGAATTCCTATTGGCATAGGTATGCCCATATCATTAGCTCCAATTAGTAATGAGGAAATGCATGCCATGGCTCCCGATACCATAGACTGTTTGCTCCCATATCTTGAGGCGAGATGTTCTACTAGAAAAAGGAAATGCCAAGCATCAATTGAGGTTACTGGAGTAAAAGAAGTTAGAGAAGAAGACATAGTTTCTCTGAGAGAAAAAGTTGTGGATAGATGCAAGGGGATCAAGAAAGAGTTTAATATTAGCATTTGTCGAAGATAGACTCTGCCAACAAAACGATGTATTAATGCAGGAGCAAATTGCAAGATGGTTTTTGATTTGGTTATTTGGGCATGTCTTTTTTCCAAACAAGAACATTGTTGTTGATTATAAATGGATTCGTATAATGAGGGATTAAAATACGCTAAGGAAATATGATTGGGGTTCGGCGGTGTATGCATATATGTTAAGGGGCTTGAGTACCGAGTCACGGGTAACGTTCCTGAATTGCGCTTTTCTCGTATCATTTGATGGTAAAATTCCAAACCTACTTGTAATCTTACTTTGCTTTCTTGTTTTTTTGTTGGTTACATTATATTGATTATAGTTGTTAATAATAACTAATAATGTTGCATCCTTGGTTTTGGGCGTATTTTCGATGTCTATTTCCCTATACAAAAGCTGAAAATGAAGATATGGATTCGTGGCCAGCTGGAAGGTTATATGATGCATCACAAAAACTAATTGGAAAAGTCAGTCAGAGAGATTCAGGTTCCCATTCTGTGACTACTGTGCATAACTAGATTGATAACTTTGCATTCGATTCTGTATTCTGGTCGCCATGGGAGTATAGTGAATGGAGAACTAGACCAGAGGTGGTAGAGGCTAAACGAATCTATGTAACACGTAGGGTTTTTAACGATCCTTTTGGTCACAACGTATTGTACCTGGGAGAACGATGTCTCAAACAAATTCTTGGAATCACCATGTCTGCGCAACCTTCCCGATTCAATAATAGACATCACAAATGGATATTTGTACTAGGACGAAAATTCTAATGGCCTGCATTATGATGAAGTATCCGATCAAGAGAGGTGACAAATGTGCAATTCATTCTACTTGAACTCACTGATATGTGCCACAGATTATGCAAGACCAAGAAATTGAATCAAATCTTTAAATCAAGCATGCAACAATTCATATTTGGAGCTACATGAGAAGATATGACGCACTTATTTGGAGTAAGGGACAACTGATTTATTCATTTCGACAAATTAGAACCAGGTATTAGTAAGTTTATTACAAAATCAACTAAAATTTCATCTAGATGTATAGATGATTGTACTACTGCTAGTAACAATTTATCACAAGGAAAATCTCCAAGCTATCAAGCATCATACAAATTTAACACTGCTCCATGCTACACGACCCTTAACCAGATTCATAAGTTTATTTAACAAGATGATACAGTAAAATCCGTCACAAATAATACAGGAATAGAGATGCCCAAAAGAAGAAAAAATGCGATCTGGAATAAAAAGCTTACCCTGTTTTGGTCGATAACATCAACAATCACTACAAGTTTACCATAATATTTTCTGTAGTTTACGAAAGCAACTCTCCCAATCTCAACATAACGCTTGAAAGGCTACGAAATCATAAACCCTAATTTGAAAACAAAGAAATAAGAAATCATAGATAAAGCCCTAGACTAACGAATTATCAAAGACAAACAATAAGAGAACTTGAGAAAATATTACCATTTTGAGATTTCTGGTGTTGGGAATGGAGGAAGGAAAAAAGAGATCTTTAGTTTGTTTGGAGACTAGGGTTTTATTCTCTCGCCTTTATTTTTTGATTACCTTAGACTAGTGGTCCCTAGACTACATCCAAACTACTTAATTTGGAGTGGATTGTGACAATTACGGGGTTCGAACCCCTACCTCCATTGTGGTAGGGAGTATACCAACCATCAGACCACTTGATAGTTGGCTTGTTCTCTCGCCTTTTGATTGTAAAAATAAGTTGACGTTCGACGGCGCAGTGAGCCTATGTACCTGATTGCAAATCTCCCGGATCAAAAATGGAAGGCCGATATGTCCCAAAGACAATTGGGACGGCGGATGGGCCAAAAAACCACGATGCTGTAGATTATTGATAGTTAGTAGGAAAAACTGATTACACCCACTTTTGTGGACCAACTTTATGTGTTGTCCACCCACTCAAGTAGGATTATCCATTAGTCCAAAAATATGTTTTATTTCCGAGGATAGTAAACATCTCCAGGTGCACCATTCAACAAAATAGAAGTAGACACAGTAGCAATACATTGTTAAATTAAATTGCACCAATGATCATGAAATCCAAGTTTTTTTCAAAATATCAATCAAAAATTTCCATTCAATCCTATCAAAAGCCTTGGACATGTCAAGTTTAATAGCCATTAATCCGATTTAGTTCTCTCTTCCTCATTGTATCTACCACTCATGAGCAATAACTATATTGTTTGTTATTTGTCTAGATGATAGGAAAACACCTTGATAAGGACTAATGAACTTATCCATGAAAGTTTTGAGTTTACTTTCTAAGAGTTTAGAGATTATTTTGTCACTCACATTACTTAGACTAATAGGTCTAAAATCTGCAGGGGTCTTAGGTGCATTGTTTTTAGGAATTAGAGACACAAAATTGTGATTCATCTGTTTTAAGAGATGACCATAATGAAAGAAACTTTTAACCATATCCATAGTATCATCACCAACAACATTCCACATTTGTTGGTAAAAACTAGGGGGATAGCCATCAGTCCCTGGACTAGTCCAAGGTTGCATTTGCCAGACAATGGCTTTAATTTCTTCACCTAGGAGGGTGAATTAGAAATTCATTTTCCTCAGAGGTAATACATGGCTCTATGACATTAAGTAAACTACTGTGACTAGGGGGGTTAGTAGTTCTACTCATCTTACTAAAATGATCTCTTAATTCACCAGCTATCATGCTTTTATCAGTCAACTAAATACCAATGTTACTTTTCAAACAATCAATTTGGGTTCTCTTTTTCCTAAATTTAACTTTATCATGGAAGTATTTAGTGTTTTTATCATCAAAAGTCAGAACATTTTCTTTGGCTCTTTGCATGTAGTAGTCTTGTCTCACATTATACCAGTATTTTAGAGAATCCTCTAGACTAGCTTTTAGATCTATACTAGAAGGGTCTGACATATTGCTAGAAATATCCTCTAATTGTTTCTGAATGTCATATATTTATGTGAGATTGAAATTTTCCAAAAGAATTCAGGTTTCATTGTCTAAGGGCCACTTTAACATTTGACAGACATCTAGTGTGTCTATAAACTTTGGAGCCATTTTCACTAGTTCTCAAGTTTTCAGTTATAACATCTTTACAGGTATTATTACTGAACCAACATCTATTAAATCTAAGGGATCTTCTAGTACCATTATCCTCCTTGGAAGTAACAAGTAAGATGGGAGCATGATCACTAGCAACACAAATAAGATGGTAAACAATGGCATTAGGGAAAAAATCAAACCAAAGAGCATTCACAAGAGCCCTATCAAGTCTTTCTATAATCAAATAATCCCCACTTCCATGGTTACTCCAAGTAAAAGGATTTCCTATGAAATTTAGATCAAAAACACCTAAATGGTCTAGATGACTTTTGACTTCATCAAGCTGTCTTTGAGGAATTTGGTTGCCACCAAACTTTTCTTCTTGTCTGATTATAAAATTCAAATCACCTAGAATTATCCATGGGAAGGTGTACTGTAGCAGCCAAAGAATCAAGATAATTCCAATACATATCCCAATTTTGGTCATCAAGAGCACCATACATGCAGTTGGTAGGCTTGGAAAGATACCTACAACTATGTATAAACTGCAAGTGCACAGTGTCGACAAGCAACACAGGGCAAGCACAGGTCGAACCACAGAGACTTGGTGAGTGTAGAAGTTGATTCTAAATCCTGATTCAGAGAGTAACCAAAAGGGGTTTGATTTTGTCGATCTGACGATATGATTTTCAAGTGACTTGAAATAATAAAAGTAAAAGATGCAAATAACAAGATATGTAAACACCGAGAATATGGATACTAGCATTCAAATCCACCAATAACCTATGATATGCATTCAACTTGTAATAATATTCTTGTCCTTATAGTAGATTCAAGTCTACCGTATAACTAAGGTGTTTCTCCAATGGATAATTTAATCACAACTAAAGTATTTCTCCAAAGCATTAACTGTCTAATTAAAGCACAAATAACTGAGGATCAATATTTGGTTAAGCATGAGTTGTAGCATAATCAACATGGATATATTCTAACTACAATGGATACATGGCATACATTGTGAGAGCAAGATGTTGACAAACTTGGATTAAATTATATCTTTAAACAATTCTAAACTTTCAAGAACAAGATACAAGATAAGAATACATACCAATGAGTTACTGGCTTCATTTAAACCCTAACAAATGAAACTAGAACATGAACAACATTATAACAAAACTGAATTTAGAAAACTAACATGAACAAGCTATTCTTGGATGAGTTTTCAACACAACAACCCTCTCTATTTATACACAAAAATTCTCTCACACTTGGGATTCGAATTTCATCAGAAGCAACCACTCAACAATTAAACAAAACATGTTTTCTTTAATTGATGGATGAAATGGAATACAATGGGGGTGAGGTGGATGTTTTGGAAAGAATCCAATGGGGGTGAGGTGGATGTTTTGGAAAGAATCCAATGGGGGTGAGGTGGAAATGTTTTGGGTCTTGGGTTTTGGATCATGGGTTGTTTAATCCCATGAATTTGTAAACAGGTGTTGCCACGATGCGCGACGGTTGCAACACTTCCAACTTTCTTCTCTTTTGTCTTCTCAATTCTTCCAAGCTTTATTTAGTACTTAAAAACACAAAATTAATTAATACAAATATTTATTCTTGAAAATGGTAAAAATGCAGAATTTGGGATAATATATGACTTTTGAAGCGAAAGATGAGTTAAGTGCCAATGAAAAGGTGTATGAATATGCAATATTTGGCACTCATCAAATACCCCAAACCTGAATTTTACTTGTCCTCAAGTGAAACAGAAACCGCAAATCCTAACTATACCACCTGCCGCTGGTCTCTCTAATGCATTTAGCGTATGCATCAAGCCTTTTAAACCCTAGGTGTCCCTAGTGGGCCGAGTTGTAGTCTCGTGAGGTCCTACCAAAAGATGTACCCACAAAACCTTCTCCAATTTGAGCATCCATAAACGTCTTCGTCTTCTGCCTTCAACTGTAGATGATGAACTTCGGAATTTCGTAGAATCTTGACAAATTCTAACCAATTTTTTTTTTCTTTAAGACCCGCTACACAGCTGATCATTGTTTTTTTTTTTTTTCTATTTTTTTTAGAGACCCGCTACACAGCTGGTCATCAGATATCATACACAAGTTCCGAGACAAAAAAAAAAATTTAGGGACCCGCTACACAGCTGGTCATCATTTTTTTTTTAGTGACCCGCTACACAGCTGATCATCATTTTTTTTTTTAGTGACCCGCTACACAGCTGATCATCAGATACCAAACACAAGACCCGCTACACAGCTGGTCATCATAAAAAAAATTTGATTTTTGATTTATTTATTTTTTAATAAAAGACTAAAAAATCTATATGCAAAACACTACAAAAAAAATCCTACAAAAGACCCGCTACACAAATTTGGTCATAGAAAGAAAAAAAAAATGCAACAGACTACAAAGGATCCTACAAAAGACCCGCTACACAGCTGGTCATAAAAAAAAATGCAAAAGACTACAAAGGAAAAAAAAAAACATACAAAAGACTCGCTCCATAGTGGTCATCCTAAAAACAACAACAAATAAAATGCAAAAGACTAAAAAAAAAAAAAAATCCTACAAAAGACCCGCTACACAGCTGGTCATCAGAAAATTTTTGATTTTTTTTTTTTTTTTAATAAAAGACTAATTTGATTTTTTTAATAAAATACTAAAAACTCTATATGCAAAACACACCCCCAAACCTAAATCTAACATTGTCCTCAATGTTTCAAAAGATGATAAGAACACATATCAAGAGAACAAGGTAGAGAAGATTTAAAGGAAAGAGATTACCCGATGAGATCAAGAGTACCCTTATCATTAGTTACATTTACATCTCCTAAGTCATCTACAAGTGTGACAATATGCTCACATTCATAGAACAATTCATCAAGACCTAGTTCATAATCATCATCATCAAAGTTTTATTCTCATGCATATACAAATCCAAAGAGACATCACAATGTTGTGACCTAGGTAGAGAATCGGAACCACGTCAATTATATTTTTGATGCATAAGATCATTAGTGTCGACAGGAGATTCAACATTACCTATGTCGGACACAAGTACAACATCATGCTCATGCTCATAAAACAAAATCAATAAGCCTTCCACAATCATCCCCTAGAACTTGGTTTCATGCATAGGAATATCACAAGAAACTTCACATTGTGACTTAAGGCAAGAGAATCAGACATTAAAGTTATTTTCATGCATAGTTTCATTGGTGTCTCTGAAGATTCAACATTTTCTAAGTCACAAACAAGTTGTGTAGCATGCTCTCTTTCACAGGACAACGCCACAGTGCTCAAGATTAGTAAACACATCACATGTATATGGAACATTATAAGAAACATCATTCATTAAGGTCGAAATGGAGAAGCCTAATGTCTACGAACCCAAAGGTTCGACAATATTTTCGATAAAAACATGTTCTTCTAACATAACATCATCATCATCATCATCGGTAGTATGCATACATCATCCCTATTAAAAACTTTGTTTCAAACAACTCATTCTTTCTAGGTGAGGCTCATATTCAATATTAGTTACATGAGTAGGACTTGACATACAATTCTCACATTTAATTCAAGATAGGGATAACAAACATCTCATCATGAACTTCTTTTTCCTCTCCTCATTTAGTGCATCAAGGATTTGACTCATTTTGAGTTCTAAACTACTTAAACCTTTGGTGGGTTAACTTTTGATATTGCACAAGGTTTTGATTAAATTCTAAAATTTCATTATGTTGTTCAATGAAAGGAGAGTCATCAATAGTAGGTATCTCATTTTCATATGAATATTCAAGTACATGGTGATGCATGAGATTCACTATTGAAGGAAAATTCATGGATGTTGCTATATGGATGATCATGCAATGCTTGCAATTCGAGATCTAGCATTATTTTGTTCCATCACTGATTGCATATAAGGGCTCGAGGGAGTATGAATTGCTCCGCATCCCTGGATGTGAGTGATACATATGTGGATAACAACTGGTCTATATATTATGTCTCGGGACCTTGAAAAGGTCCATAATTTTCCTAAAGTTATTAATACCATGATCTATGGGGTTCTCAAAATATGAAGCATGCACATGTGCAAGCAGTGTCCATTGTGTCTCGTATTCATTCCCGATTCGAGACCAAAAATCCCGACATGATCTCTAACTAGCACTAGGCATGTGCGAGAGATTGGGACGTACAAAGACCATTATTTTTTTTTTTTTTTTAATAATAAAATTAATGGAGAAAATAAAAATAAAAAAATAGAATACCACAAACAAGGAAGGGAAGTTCTATTCAATCACAAACAAGGCTGCCTCCACCACAGTAAACCTACTGATTTCTATCAAACAAAAAGCATGATGGCTCCACTTAGATTGTTTTCTAGACCAGCTTCTATTCCTTCGAAATGGAATTTGTTACAATCTGAGCAAACTCCTCTTGGAATCAATCCGAGTTTAAGTAAATTGAATAGAAGGCGAGGGAAGGCTGGAGCTTTGATACCCAAGGCCTCACCGCATTCCAAGGCGCGCGATCACGCATTCAATTTTCAAACTATCATGAACTTTGAAGTATGCTTAAAGAGTAACCAATATTTTCCGAATGACCGTCCTACTAAGCTCGTTACCTTATAGGTCTTGTTCTACTTCAAATTTTAAAGCTTGGGTTCAAATGTATCGTTTTCCTAAGGAGGGCAAGAAGAGAACTAGTGATGAAATCCGAATCCCTTATCTTGTGGCCAGTCCTTGCCTTTTACTAGGAAATTAAAACAGCCGTATTCAAATCCTCAACATATATGCAATCCTAGAAGGAATACGATAAATCGCTAACATGGGATTCACGAGTGTTTCTAGAAAGCTTACCTCCCGTTCCAGGGCAGGGGATGAACCGTTGTTGTCGACTCAGGCCACGACTCCTATGTCATGAACGAACAGGGGTAGAGGTGATATTGTAATCACCGTCCTTCTCTCGCAAATAGTTGATATTTAATACTACCCTTCCGTAGGGTTTAAAAATAATAATAATAAAAGAATGTCCAAGTCCAAAGTCCAAAAAGAAAAAAAGCAAAAGAAATAGAAAATTACAATAATAAGAGAAATCCTAATACAATCTAAAAAATAAATAAATAAAATACACTCTTTTTTTTTTTTTTCGCTCCGCCTCGACTTCCACTACAACCTTACAGCACATTATTCTCGAAAGAAACGATATAAGGCTCGTGTTGTTGTAAACGACACTCTTGCGTTTCATTGTTCACAAACGACATCCGCTCTAGCTGTTCACAAACGACACCTGCGCTCATCATGTTCACAAAACGACACTGCGATCTCTTTGTTGAAGTGCGGCGCTTTTATGCGGCCCCATTCCGGGGCGTGCCTCTCGTGTTTTTTTGTTTGGTGTTCTTGAATATGCTACAAGAATAAATGACATTAGTACAAAAGTGTTTTAGCCACAGTAAAATGCTCGCCAGGAGGCAATTTATGAACGGTGACAGAGACAAATTTCAACTACACCGCTACCGGATCCCCGCAGCTGGCTACAAAACTTGGTAGGCTCGGAAAGATACCTACTACTATGTATAAAAAGCGTAAGTGCACAAAGTGTTCGAACAAGCAACACAAGGCAAGCACAAGGTCGAACCACGAGACTTGGTGAGTGTAGAAGTTGATTCTAAATCCCGATTGAGAGTAACCAAAAGGGGTTTGATTTTGTCGATACGACGATATGATTTTCAAGTATTTGAAATAATAAAAGTAAAAGATGCAAATAACAAGATATGTAAACACCGAGAATATGGATACTAGAATTATTCAAATCCACCAATAACCTATGATATGCATTCAACTTGTAATATTATTCTTGTCCTATAGTAGATTCAAGTCTACCGTATAACTAAGGTGTTTCTCCAATGGATAATTTAATCACAACTAAAGTATTTCTCCAAAGCATTAACCTGTCTAATTAAAGCACAAATAATCGAGGATCAATATTTGGTTAAGCATGAGTTGTAGCATAATCAACATGGAGATATTCTAACTACAATGGATACATGGCATACATTGTGAGAGCAAGATGTTGACAAACTTGGATTAAATTATATCTTTAAACAATTCTAAACTTTCAAGAACAAGATACAAGATAAGAATACATACCAATGAGTTACGGCTTCATTTAAACCCTAGCAAATGAAACTAGAACATGAACAACATTATAACAAAACTGAATTTAGAAAACTAACATGAACAAGCTATTCTTGGATGAGTTTTCAACACAACAACCCTCTCTATTTATACACAAAAATTCTCTCACACTTGGGATTCGAATTTCACCAGAAGAACCACTCAACAATTAAACAAAACATGTTTTCTTTAATTGATGGATGAAATGGAATACAATGGGGGTGAGGTGGATGTTTTGGAAAGAATCCAATGGGGGTGAGGTGGATGTTTTGGAAAGAATCCAATGGGGTGAGGTGGAAATGGATTTGGGTCTTGGGTTTTGGATCATGGGTTGTTTAATCCCATGAATTTGTAAATGGGTTGCCACGATGCGCGAACAGGTTTGCAGCAACGCCTTCCAACTTTCTTTTCTTTGTCTTCTCAATTCTTCCAAGCTTTATTTAGTACTTAAAAACACAAAATTAATTAATACAAATATTTATTCTTGAAAATGGTAAAAATGCGAGAATTTGGGATAATATATGACTTTGAAGCGAAAGATGAGTTAAGTGCCAATGAAAAGGTGTATGAATATGCAATATTTGGCACTCATCAATGCAGTTTAAAAGAGTATGCCCACTTTCTAGAATCCATATTCACTAAAACAAAAATGAAATTGAAATTCATGTCTACTAAGTCTATATGAATCTCATCCTTCCAAAGCATAAAGAGACCACCAGAAGCACCAATTGGATTAAAATACGGATAATTCATGTAATTATAAGATCGAGTCCATCTCTCCATTTTCACATTCATAGTTTTGGTCCTACACAAGAAAATGATGTCTGGGTCATTAGCTCTTATTAGTTATCCTAAATGTTGTCTAGTATACTTATTACCAAACCCACCATTCCAGGATAAGATCTTCATCTTATAAGAAACGAAAATAAGACCCTTGACGTTATATCTAAAAAATAAAATTGGGTTACTCTTGTTGTTTCTAAATAGTTCTCAAAGCGATCAAATTTATCCCTACGAATAAACCAGCACGCTTCAAACGAATTGCAATAAATAGGTAAAGCAAAAATATGGAAGGAGGTAATGATTAAAACCTGATTTTCAGTATTTCTTTGAATCTCAGCAGCAGGGAGACGCTTGTTTGGTTCAATTTGTTCCCATCCATCCATCTCAGAGTCCATCATCCTCATGTCTTGGTCACCAGTAGTTGTGGATTGATTCTCCATCGGAACAGCTATACCAATTTCTTGACCTAGAAATTCTTGGCTCTGGTTTTCTCTGAACAAGGGATTTTGTGAATTGGGAATTTTGTTCGATGAGAATCTTCAACACCATCATCTCTGGACCTCTCGGTTCTCCTTGGTCAAGCCCATCATGTTCATTAACTTGGGCCCATCACCAATATTTGCTCCAATGGCTTCTAGCATTGCTTCAAATTTGTGTGCAATTAGCATCACACCTGATTTTGGAATTCCCCCTCCATTCTAAATATCCACAAATGGAAAACTAATCTCTTCACACTTATCAAGATCATGATCTAGCACAAAACAATGAGGACAAATGTTCCTTGGCTGTTTCTCAAAATGATATTTGATCCACACGTTTTGTCCATCAATGAGCTAAGAGCTAGTTTCTCTTTTCGATTTGCTTTCTCAAATCGACCTCAATTTTCGCCTTCACCACTCTCCCCCGACAAGAAATTCTTATTTTCTTCATTTGGTATTACTCTACCAATATCCGCACACAACTTGTCAATGATTCCAACATCTATGTGCTCCAACTTGAGACCTCTGAACAGCACAGAAAAGACTTGATGATTAAAGTCATATTCATGCAGTTCAATCCTTGAGTCATAGTCATGTAAGACTACTAGTGCTTTGTTCATAATCCATGGTTCTTTTTTTAGAACTTCATCATTATCTTTTTTTCTCTTAAACTGGAAAACCAATAAATTTCTTCCCATGGTATGAACTCCCACTTTTCTATAGCTTCTCCAGGATGATATTCACCTCCTTTGAACAACTTCATTGGACAACGTATCGATCAGCGATTTTTTTCCAATCAAACAGTTGCTCCATTTGTCGGCCAGCTTTGTTGATCTCTTCAATAGAAACCAAAGTTCCTGGAGCTTTCTCCGTTAGTGATGTTTCTCTCATCCTTTGGCCATAGCAGCAAGTTGGATTTGGGTAAGTTCAGACATCTTTTTCTCAATGATAGAACTGCCGCGCTGTTTGTTTATAAAATTCCAGAATGGATGAGAAGTAATTAATATAGCATTAGGGTTTCCATGTCGACCCAAAATCTTTCCCAACTTACTATTATTTTGTTGCCTCATTATAATAAAAACCCTAATATTTTTAGGATATTTGTACCAATGTAATTAATTAGGTAGGTAAATTTTCAAAATTTGAAAATCCTTGAAGTCCGCCTTCCAGCTAAAGAAATTACCACAAGAATGCCCTTCTTGGTTTTGTGTCACGACATTGAACATCATGAGCGGAGAAGAGTGATTATGATGATTGATCTGGTTTTGATATTGATGGATATTGAAATTATTGAATTGGGTATAATACACCATTGTGTTTATAGCAAGATAGAGAGATAATGGTAAAAAGCACCACTACTAGACACCTTCCACAACTACCATGAAACTTTCCATGGAACCCGATGAGGACTGCAATTACCTATTTGAGACTAGGATATTAGATCAAGATTTCACTCACTCCCAACCACCACTGGATCTCTACTGTTCGACAAAGAAATACCACAAATCAAACGATTAGTGCTTCATAATAAAACTATTTTTCAATACGTAAAAACTGAAAAAGAATAAAAACAAAGCGTAAGAACTTATAAAGAAAGAAACATCATCCATCATTTTGGTCCGTAAGAACTTAAAAGTACAACTTTTCTTGTGGAGCATTCGTCGAATGTCCACGGACCTCGACAATCTCACTCAAATCCACCTTGCCAATCCTAACATTTCCCTCAACTTTGCAAATTAAATCCGGAGATTGCTACTCATTTTTTACTTCACTATCATGTTATTGTAATTTTCATCCCTCTTGTAATAGCCTTCTATATTTTAATAAAATTTAATGCTTCAAAAAAAAATATTTTGGTTCGCAATATAATTTCAGTGAAATAAATAAGTGATGAGTCTAGATACTCCTTGCTAGTCAAATCCAAAAATCAATATTTAATTGATCATAATAATTAAACAAATTAATAATTTATTGTTCATAAAAATAAGTAAACAAGAAAAAAGAAAACGCCTTTGAAAACATTTGCATATAACTCGTTTCTTTTTCTGATGGAGAAACCATAAACAGAGATTGAAGGAGAAATAGGACCAAACAACGTTCAGGTGAGCTCTCTTTCTCGTCAATTTAAAAATTGTTTCAATTTTTTTAGATTTTCATAACTCTATTGTAATTCATTTATATTTATATTTGGTTATCAATTAGATGCGACTTACATTTCAACAGTGAAAAACTCATACACAATAGACACCAAAAATGTAAGATAAAACCAAAATTAAAATAATAGAGGAAAAGAGAAAAACATTAAGTTAAAAAAATAAATCGGATAAGAACTTTTACATACGATATTAATCCTTAAGATGTTTACCTAAACTAAGGCGGCGTAAGAACTTCTTTGTACACAACGTTCTTGGTTAATATTCGATTTTATCGACAAGCGTCCTTTCTGATTAACACTTTAGTGTTGTTCTTTGAAACACCCCCTTGAAAGCCCAACATACAATTGTCCATGATGAAGACATGCTCTGGAAGATAAATCCGGTGTTTTCAATTGTTTGTCCTTGTGATTTATTGATGGTGAATGCAAAGCACATACATACAGAGGAATTGCTTAATCATCTTAAACGGCATCTCAAGATTCTCTGGCGGGCTCATTGGCATCCTGAAGAAATACTCTCTTACTCGCCGAATTCCCAATGAGGATCAATGCATCGATACAATTTGGAAAGAACTTCTTTATGATAAGCCTAGTACCATTGCATAAGCCGTTCTTGGAACTAACATTCCTCGGTAACATAATGGGTGCTCCTAGCTTCAGTTTCAACTTATGAGGAGGTAAACCACCCGGCTATTCCGTTCAAGTGTTCTTGAAGATAGACGTTTTGGAAATCATCTTCCACCGAATCAAATGAATAATACGTATGCTCTTGTCCTAGAAACATGTTAACCACTGATTATTTAACTTATCGACATGCTCATTCAAAGTGGTGTGATAAGTGCCCGGTTAAGCAAGTAATCTTGATCCTTGGAATTATCTCGCCCGAGTCGGGAAAGGTAGCATCTATCACTTAGGACACCGAATCTTCACTAGTCCAGGGTATCACCATATCATCTGGCATCTTTATCATGTCATTTGCCATGAAAGTTCATTTCCATCACCAAATCGCATCAAGAAATCGAATAAGACGTATCTCCCACTTCATATTCTTCTTCGGACGAAGAACCTCTACATGTCTCCACAGACGACACTGTAAGACACGAATCAACCATCCGCCCCCTTGAAGCTTTTTGGTAAATCCAGGCCAGAACTGTGACGAAATCACCTCCACAATAACAATCTTACCACCAAACCACTTCTCGTTTGCCATTTATATCTCTCATAAGTCGTCGAATGCCTCAGCGGAACCGATGTGCCATGGTAGCTTCATCCCACATGATCACGGTAGCTTTGACGGAGGAGATCAGCCACCTTGTCATTTTTAGCGATGTCACATGCGATGTTGCAGCCGGGTGAATGGAAGCTTGAATCTTGAGTGTGCAAATTCTTCCGCTGTAACATAGTAGTTGCTACCCCATTTAGCGTAGCTATTGCTATGGCAATGCCACCATTTCTTCTAACGATCGACAAAATAGTACGGTAGAGAAAAAGTCTTCCTTTGTACCTCCCGGACCATCAACAAAGAATACCCCGCTTTATTTTCTTGACGACACCTATAATTGCATCATAAGCCTTGTACGATCTTCATTCAACTTTTCAACATTCATTATATCTTCTTCGAAAACCGTAATGGATACCTCCTCTTGATCAAATCAGGACACCAGAAATTATCATCCAATATTCCCACAATTGTTTGGAAGATCATAACCTTTTAGACGCTTGCCATGTTGATGAAGCATTTGGACCCAACTCTCAAGAAGACGATCCGATAAGTATGTGGAGCTTGTGTCACTTGAACTTGCATAATCTTCGACCATGTCATTTGAAGAACTCCTCCCACTAACTTTTCTAGTGTCCACCGAGTTGCAAAACCAAGATGCTACCAAAAAGAGTTCTCAAAAGTTTGACGGTATCTTGTTTGTTCTTCTTCTTTGCCATACACGCCTCAAACTATTATCATTTTCCAACAACCCACGTGCCTCCGCTGCACTTTTAAATGTTCGAAATTGTTTGCGGTCAATCAAGCCAAAGCAAATCTTCATATGAAGTGGCACCCCGACATGTATAAGTAAGAGCCTAAGAAAAACCTTTCAGTCAAATGGGGTACATAATATACCCTACCAATGACCCTCTGCTTGGTTCTTCTTCTCTCGCCATTTCATAGTTGCTTTATCCCATTTATAATGTTAGGAAACTCCCGATACAACCTTTGCCTAGCCATAAGATCACATGCATTTGTAACAAAGCTGTCCTAACTCCCGATACAACCACCGCCTAGCCATGGTTGCTTAATTTCTCTGTAAAAGTCATTCTAACTTTTCATGAAAACTACAATCAGCTTAAGAATATTTCCTAAAGCAACTTTGTCAACAAAAGTTTCTGAAGTATTAACTAACAAGCACACTTTGCAGGTATGCTCCCTCTCGAACTGATTTCTAGCGCAAATGTGTACCCAAAAATCGACTTAATACACCTTTAGATAATATATGTATCAAAACTAAAAAACCATTATGAAGAACACTTTGATAATTTTATTAAACTTAAGGATCAATGCAAAATGATAAGCAACCTCTTTACTTGGGGGAAGCAAATAACTTTCTCTCTCTAAAGTTCTATCCTTACTCTCCTAAAAGATCTCTCTTTTCACAATGGTGGATAGCCTTTTATATAGTAGTTTTTACATAGTGGGGTACAACTAACATATCCCTTATTTTCGGGTTTATGATGCGACACGTTAGCATCCTTGTACAAAGTCTTCTCGCATGTGCTCCTCTCTTTCGCATGAGGTTCATGATTTTCTTTGTGATATCGTGACGTCATTGGCCGTCATTTGAGGTTTAATGTATGCGAGAAAACTCGCTCATGTGTAACGTATCGCATAAATATAATGTGTCCCGATATTTAGCTCTATATATTTTTCAATACGTAAAATCGAAAAAGAATAAAAACAAAACGTAAGAACTTTTATAATTTGGAAACGCATAATAACCTAATGGCCAACTTAAGCTAAAGTGATAAACAATACTAAATACTAATAAAAGGTGGATTTTCCTTTCATTAGTTAGATTAACTAACTTTAGTGGTGATTACTAACATAATCAAAACATAGTAGCGGCAAAGTGTAAGAAATTTCATTCATTTTCTCAACCGAGTGTTACAACTTACAAGGCTATATATATAAGCAAAGTCTATAAGAGAGAGAAGGACACGTTGAGGGTGTCATTATGAGAAGGACACAAGGATTATCAATAATACTTAATGATTAAAGTTAATATCATTATTAGCTTGTTAATGATGAGTCTTTGGGTAATACTAGAAAACTCTTGGACAAACAGCAAATGGTGGACCACTTGGACCCGTTCACATTCACTCCCATTGGGACCACCATTTCTAAGAATGTTGTCTCTTTAAACCCCTTTCGAGAAAAATCAATTCGATAAAAGCTGGTGAAGGAAAATAGTAAAACTCTTGGAGCTTTAAAGTGATGATGGTCGTCACTCAATTTTCTCCCGTTGCCGAAACCATCGGAAAACCATTTAGGAAAAACCTCGAACTTGGGTGAGATTTGTCACCATGAAATGCTTCTTCTGGCCAAAATTGTTTAAATCGGGAAAACCATTTAGGACAAACACAGGCGCCTCAGTCTCTAGAACTTCTATGGATATTCATCTCGTTAGATGGTGATCATCATTCTAAGATTGTTATCTCATTAAAAACCTCGTCGGAAAACCCGTAGGACAAAGAAGAGCCAACGGCAGGAAAATATGAGTCCACCGAGCACAATGATAAATCCGCGACATTTTATCGTTAAAACCTTGCCGGAAAAAACCAAAGGGATAAAAACCAAGATAGAAGGAAAAAGGAAGTACAACATGTCGAATCAGTGGATATCATTGGACTCGTGATGCCTCATTAAAAACCTTGACAAGGAAAAACCCATTGGGACAAAACCTTGACTAAGGAAAAGAGTACACGACGTAATGTCCCAATATATCCCTATCCATAGTCTTCCAGGGATTTCTCCTCGATGAGTAGCCTTCTCAATTGATCATTGTGTGTATGATGATCGCATAGAGACCACGAACCATCCTTAAAAGTCTTGACTCCAAACTTCCTTTAGTTGAGAAAACTAAATCGATTTTCCTCTCGCGCAATTTCTTAATGATCTATCCCCAGTTGCCTAGCCTTTATATATTCTCCAATAGCTTTGTCTCAACAATCATAATCTGATCGGAGGATAAAAAGAGTATCCTCTATAACTGGACTTTGCATTTGAAAATATTTTAGTTGCTTAACAAACCTGGCCAAAAATCAAAACTTAAGCATGCTGATTAGCTTTTCTCTGTGGGAGACATCCGAGCGATCTTTTATGCAAAGATCAAAGCAATGGTACCATGAAGATAAAAGGAGACTTTCTTCGGACCAATGTCTCGATATTGGTCTTTGGACATTGCCGGACTTACATTTTACTACAAACCCAATATCGCATTTATAGCATATTTCAACTAATATACCATTTACACACGTCTGTGTAATACAACCACAGAAACATACATCTCTATTGTTGAGATGCAAATCGATCAATCTTGTAAGAGATCGAATGGATGAAACCATGTCGGCTTGTCCATTTAAACATGTCTAAACCCTTGAGGTTGACGAAATTAATGGACTTCCATTTACAATGCTCAACCCATCGTTGAGACCTTTTTTACCGAGAGTTTTGTCTTGAAACTCTACCGCTTTAAGCATTTTGTGCTTTGGAGAATTCTTCGGAAGTTCCAATAAGGTAGATGTTGTATACATCAAATCTAGTAAATGCACAAAGGTGTGAGCACATAAGATGGGTCACATATCCCCCGGTTTAATAAGCATTCACTTAGACGATTGACCATGTTCGTCTTTATAAGGGGCAAATGCATGACATGGTAATTCTACCGAGGTGAAAACCTTGAGAAATTTGTTTGTGGTTATCTCGTGTCATGTTTTCCATGATTCACAATAATCGTATCCTCTAGATGCACGTCGAGTCCTTAAAAGACTGCTGGACAAATACCAAAGAGGTGGTGCATCCATAATAGGGAATATGTTACAAAGAAAATCCATCTCAGTTCTGTAAAAGACTTTATGCTATTAGTTGACTTTATTTTCTCTCTATGCACATAGACCCACCTGTAGCCACTAGGGGTTACATTGCTCGGGTGTCGGAGCCGCAAACACATGTATGTGGCTAAGAGTAGCTCACATTGTTAATTTCAAGTTGCGATATCAAAATCATGCATTTATTATTCTCATTTCTGAATATCTCCTTTTCCCGTTTAACCAATCATTCCTTTGATGACAATCTTATAGAGAGTGGTTCAACTCCAACATCATCTATGGCGTTATCGGTGGATACTTTGACTATCAATAATCATTGATTCGATCATAAATTTCTCTATTTCATGCATGCCTTAAGGAAATCTTCTCATTTGAGGTTCCAGACTGCTTTGCAGAGACATTCTCTTATTAAGAGAACTATATTCAGAGAAATTAGATCTTCACTAATAGTCTGTTTGAGAGCACTATCTTTCAATGATTGTGACTGGCTCTTTCTTTCAGGAGGTGCAGAATATTTTAAATCAACTAGTCATCCACGCTCAAGGTGTGTTTTAAATGACACACTTACTACTACACTCACAGCTTCTCAAGAAGCAACTTGATTTGCAATTCCTGAAGATATCAAATCTTTTTCATGTCTTTCATTGCTAAAAACATCCGGATGATTTGATCATCTGGTTCTTCTTTGTCAAACCCGGGGATACTTCACGCCATTTTTCAAAGCGACAACCTTTCCTCCCCCGAATGGTGGGAAGACTTTCTCATCATATTTGCAAATCTTGTAGTAGAATAATAACAACAGTGGAATATAACATGTCTCAAAGCAGTAACATATGACAATGGTTTCATGAGTAATAAGTTTAAGGTGCACAAGGACATCAAACCATCAATGCCTAAAGCACCACTAGGATGATACAACATTAACGATCGACAAACAAGAGTTTCTTTTAAATCTATATGGGTATAGATACGTTATCACGAGTGAGATGTCGAGTCATTTATGACTAGGACCATATTCCCATGAACTGGTTAGTGTCTGAAACTGTTGTCAAGGTTATCGCTTATATAACAAGCGACCTTAATTCTCTCATTATGCTTTCTTATAAGTATCAACTTTTCGAACTAAAATTCGTGGATGCTGAGGAGTGAGATCACGAAACAAACACGAGTGAGAGAACAACTCAATATGGACTAAGATACATATTTTCCAATCATATGAATTTTGTCGATAATTCCTTTCCAAAGGGATGTGTCTATCCATAGCGATTTGATAGCTACTCCGAACATTATCAACAGCAAGTTATTAATAAGTTAATAAGCGATCTTACATCATTCTCCCAGTATGAGGATACCATAATCCATTGGTACCCAAGTTTCAACATGCGGATATTCCTTGCCATGAGATATCAACGCATTTTTTATGGATGTGCTCCTCGTCGAGAAGAGATCAAGCCTTGCAAGGACTTTAATTTATGCGAATCAAGCAAGCGTGCTCTTGCTAAATCTAGCAACATGTCCTCCAACACTCAAAGGAATTTCTCGGTTAATTTAGATGAGACACAATTGGAATTAACCAATATCGTCGACGATTCTCCCCGATCCTTAAAGCGAATGATATCTCAACGGTAACATCCAATTCCGCATTACTCTACCTCAAGGGAAATCAAAAGTGTAAATAAATAATAGCATCCCCGGGAGAGGTAGCGATCGGAGTTTCCTCTCTCGTTTCTTGTCAATTGGAATAAATTAAATAATTTACATTTCCATGTAAAATCAACGATGAAAGCGTAAATGAATTTCGTGACTTACGAGACATTATCTCAATATCGTACCGAGTCTGCAGACTGACCGAGTAGAGATCAACAACAATGAATGGCACTTGAGAGTGCATGTAATGCGTCTTTTATGTCACAACGATAAAGCTCTTCGGGCTCAAAACGGTTTATTCAAACCAATCATTATGCTACCGTCAGTATTTCTCCACTTTTAGTGGTACGGTGCTCATAAGGTTCTTAAACCCGAGAACTATTGTGGTTTCCATAGTAAAAAAATATGCCTACAATTGTATTTTCCTTCTTTTGCCAAAGATTTTAAACTTATTTGCATAGGTACTGTGCAAATTTAATTCACCAAATTTAGTATTTTAGGTAATAGCTCGGGCGGCGAAGACATGATATTAACTCTAAAATACCATTTACAAAAAATGCAACACTCATTATCGTCGACGTTTGTATATCTCTTTATGATTTTCATTTCTTTCAGTGTTGTTGACACAACATATACAAAGTGCAAATTAAGCACTAGCTCTTTAAAGCTCGTCGATGCATATAATAGACGCATGTAATGCATGCCGTAAAACTAGAAGGAACACATAAGGGCGCAAAATATGCAGCTCTCCCTTATCGCTCACCACTTATATTATATACGGTGCATATATCTTCTCTAAAAATCAAGACGAACTATTTTCAAAAATATAAATGGTGAAATGGTTCTAACATAATGGAAATAAATCTCAATTTAAATCCCATTGGGATCGACGAAATATTAATTTATAAAGTTGAAATATGAACACATTCATTATTTCTTAAAAGAAATTATCTCAATATCAATTGACTCATTTTCAAGACCTTGAGATAAAATCGGCTAACCGTGTTAACCTTGTGTTCATTTTCATCACGCATTAGACCTCAAAGCGGAGCGACTTTGAATTACGAGATTATTATGGCAAAGGAATATTAAATTTTTCTATCCCCAAGGATGCAATAATTCCTTACTATGTCGATATTAAAACCGTTAACACAAAAATCATTGGTGAACCAACAAAAGGAGAATTTTATTTTTCTACTGCCGAAGAGGACGAGAAAAACCTTCCGTTGGTTGGCTAAGGAGGAAGATAATAAAACTCTCCTTTGGATATCTCTTCATTATCTGAGTATAATTTTACGTTGCTCCCAAATAGCACATCTAAAACACGGTAATATGCCTAATTTTCTCTTTAACAATTCCTAATCAAAATAGGAAAACAAAGTTAGACATAATAAAAATTGTATGCATAAAACTACTTAGAAATAGTTAAATTAAATATGCAAAGGTTGAAGAGAATTATCCCTTTTCCGTATCGTCAGTCCCCTACTCCAATTACCGCAGAGCAATTCGTGCTGATAACGTTTTATAATTTGGAAACGCATAATAACTAATGACGGAACTTAAGCTAAGTGATAAACAATACTAAATACTAATAGGGGTGGATTTTCTGTTAAGTTAGATTAACTAACTTTAGTGGTGATTACTACTACAATCAAAACATAGTAGCGGCAAAGTGTAAGAAATTTCATTCATTTTCTCAACCGAGAGTTACAACTTACAAGGCTATATATATAGCCGAAGTCTATAAAGAGAGAAGGACTCGTTAAGGGTGTCATTATGAAAAGGACACGAGGATTATCAATAATACTTAATGATTAAAGTTAATATCATTATTAGCTTGTTAATGATGAGTGCTGGGTAGTACTAGAAAACTCTTGGACAGCTGGTGCAAATGGTGGACCACTTGACCCGTGTTCACATAACAAGAACTTAAAAAGAAAGAAATATCATCCATCATTTTGGTTGGCAATATTAATTTCCTCTTTGAAATAAAACGATGATGAGTCTAGATACTCTGTACTAGTCAAATCCAAAAAATTAATAATTAATTGATCATAATAATTAAACAAGAAAAATGAAAACGCCTTTCAAAACACTCTTTATCTTTTTTCTGATGGAGAAACCATAAACAGGATTGAAGGAGAAACAGACCAACAGCGTTCAAGGTGAGCTCTCTTTCTCGTCAAGTTAAAAGTTGTTTCAATTTGTTAAATTTTCATAACTCTATTAAAATTCATTTATATTTATATTTTGTTATAGACTGGAAATTTCAATTAGTTATAACAAATTCTGTTTATGTATTCATGTATTCATTCAATTAATCATGTTTTTAAGCAACATCAAAAAATTAGGTATTGTATTAAACTTCGGATTCAAGTTTTTTTTTTTTTATCATCACTGGACCCATTTGGGATGTATTGTATGTTTGAAGTTACATCCAATTAACTGAAACACAGGATTATTCATCTTTAGAATTCAAGAGAACTAAATTACAAAGTTCATAGTCTCAAGTACGGAATATCTATATGGCCGAGGTTGATGGCACACCAGTAAATGATTCTTTTTTATCTCTATTCAATTATGTAATCCTGAAGAAGTTATGAAATTATTCTTGAATGTTTTTCTGTTTGTTTCATAAATGTTTGGATACCAGTGATCCATTGCACGAAGTAATCTATCGAAAATTCTTCGGCGAATTTATAATTCACCAACTTCTTTATTGAAAAGTTTTTAAGTTTGATGTTTTAACTAACATGATGTAGTGCTTACTATCACAAGCTCATGATTGGTAACAGCAGGACTACGGACGAGCCAACCACTTTTATTATTGGTATTTCGGAGACTTCACATTAGCTCTTATGGGGTGCTATCACTCAAAGAATGCTAAAAAAGTACTTGGATATGAAAGCCCTCTTTATTCTTGCTTCAAAACACCTTGTAAGTGTAAATATAACTCATTACTCACAGCACAAGGTATCCTTCAGATTTCAAGAGATTCCAGGAATTATAATATGGCTAGGGTGATAACGGTTATTCTATTGTCCCATGGAAGTCACAGTTAATGAAGTAGAGGCATTATTTGAACTATTTAAGAAACTTAGTAGTTCAATAATTGATGACGGGTTTATTCACAAGGTATTTCCTTTGAAAATTTGATGGGACTTCAGCTTGCTAGCTACTTCAAATTTGCTTTTTAATCTGTCTAATAATGCTCAACAGGAAGAATTTCAGCTCGCTCTCTTTAGGAACAGCAAAAAGAAGAACCTCTTTGCAGACAGGGTTTGTATTTCGTACATTTTGCCCATTCTCTTTATATGTCAGTTGACTCAGTTGCTTATCTTTTTATTTGATAAAAAAGACTAACTTTAGTAGTTGGAACCATTTAATAAGACGAATGAAACCTCAAAGGCGTTTTGTTTTGGTGACAATTATCTAAAATCCCCCTTGGCATTTTTGGGCTTGGTTCAACTTATTTTGATGCTGCGTACTGTTAAAAAGCTCAAACATTAGTGACAACATAAACAATTGCAACGTAGGTGGTGTTTGCTAGCTGCTGTTGATGAAAATGCTGCATAAATATTTTATGTCAAAATTTCTTTCAGCCAGTATCATGTATTTACTCGTCCTTATTTTATTCAAAGGAATAGCCCCTTTGATTTTGTGAGCTTTTTCTTGAACCTCGTTATCTACTGGCATTGTTTTGCAGGTATTTGATTTGTTTGATGTTGAGCATAATGGAGCTATTAAGTTTGGAAAATTTGTTAGATCTTTGAGCATTTTTCACCCTAACACACCCGATATCGATAAAATTGCTTGTAAGTTTCCGTTTGAGTAAAGCAATTACCTTATAATGATTAATGTGGAAGTGTTAATTTGGAAATATGTTGCTGCAGTTGCATTTAGATTGTATGATCTTAGAGAGACCGGATTTATCGAGCAAGAAGAGGTGAGCTATGCAAAAATACCCAAATGGACGTTAAATCTAGTTATTCATAAGATCAGTGAGAAAAGTATATCGAAATTCTAATTCATAGGATTATTATTCTTATTCCTGTTTTTCAGTTGAAGGAGATGGTTTTGGCTCTTTTGGGTGAATCAGATCTTGTACTTTCAGATGATGTAGTTGAAACAATTGTCAATAAGGTGCGGGGATATTTGAATTCATGGTATATCGTATTTTACTCATGTTTGTTTTGGGTTACCATATTTTCTATTTATTCTGCAGACATTTCTTGAGGCGGATTCAAAAGGTGATGGAAAGATTGATCTGGAAGAGTGGAAAGAATTAGTAGCAAAAAATCCATCTCTTATAAAGAATATGACACTTCCATACTTGACGTGAGTGCTAAAGTCTTAATATCAATTTATATCCCCTATATATGCCTCGATATCTAGGCTAGTATTTTTTTTCTTCTTCTTTATATTTTGTCAAAATTAGAATTATGTCAATCAAGTCATATACTGTTTTTACCCGACTAGGATGGTCTTACATTTGAAGCTTTACCTGACCTATATGTTAGTCAGACATGAGACGTTCCATATGATTCCGGGTTGGTTGTGACCTTTCATATCTTTGGTTCAAGTTGGGCCTAATAATAGCTTTGTAGTTTTATCACCCAGAAAACTTGTATATCTTAAAACCCAAGTTCCTTTCACATGATGTAGTGCTTACTTGCACACGCTCATGATTGGTAACAACAGGACTACGGACGAGCCAACCACTTTTATTATTGGTATTTCAGAGACTTTACGTTATCTCTTATGGGGTGCTATCACTCAAAGAATGCTAAAAAAAGTACTTGGATATGAAACCCCTACTATTCTTGCTTCTGAAACACCTTGTAAGTGTAAATATAACTCATTACTTCTGCACACAAGGTATCCTCTGATTTCAAGAGATTTCAGGAATTCTAATAAGGCTAGGGTGATAACAGTTATTCTATTGTCCCATGGCAGTTACAGTTAATGAAATAGAGGCGTTATTCGAACTATTTAAGAAACTAAGTAGTTCAATAATTGATGACGGGTTTATTCACAAGGTATTTCCTTTGAAATTTTGATGGGACTTCAGCCTGCAAGCTACTTCAAATTTTTTTTTTATCTGTCAAATAATGCATTGAGAATATGAGATTCTATAGATTTTAATTTTTCGTATTCCATTTTATTGAACAGGAAGAATTTCAGCTTGCTCTCTTTAGAAACAGCAAAAAGAAGAACCTCTTTGCAGACAGGGTTTGTATTTCGCGCATTTTGCCCATTCTCTTTATATGTCAGTTGACTCAGTTGTTTATCTTCTTATTTATTTTTTTAAATTAGGAATTTTATATAAAAGAGACTGACTTAAGTAGTTGGAACCATTTAACGAGACTTCATCATTTCAAATTTAAATGTGGCATCAGAGAATCGAATGAAACCTCAGAGGTGTTTTGTTTTGGTGACCTTTATCTGAAATCCCCAATGGCATTTTTTTGGCTTGGTTCATAGTATTATTTTTGATCTTTGCGTCTTGTTAAAAGTTCAAACATTAGTGACAACATAAACAAGTGCAACGTGAGTGGTTTTGGCTAGCTGCTGTTGATGAAAATGCTGCATAAATTTATGTTAACATTTCTTTCAGCCAGTATCATGTATTTACTCATCCTTATTTTATTCAAAGGAATAGCTCCTTTGATTTTGTGAGTTTTTTCTTGAACCTCGTTATTTACTGGCATTGTTTTGCAGGTATTTGATTTGTTTGATGTTGAGCAAAATGGAGTAATTAAGTTTGGAAAATTTGTTAGATCTTTGAGCATATTTCACCCTAACACACCCGATGTCGATAAAATTGCTTGTAAGCTTCCGTTTGAGTAAAACAATTACCTTTTAAATGATTAGTGTGGAAGAATTAATTTGGAAATATGTTACTGCAGTTGCATTTAGATTGTATGATGTTAGAGGGACCGGATTTATCGAGCAGGAAGAGGTGAGCTAAGCAAAAATACACAAATGGACGTTAATTCTTGTTATTCATAAGATCAGTGAGAAAAGTATATCGAAATTCTAGTTCATAGGATTATAACACTTGTTCCTTTTTTTCAGTTGAAGGAGATGGTTTTGGCTCTTTTGGGTGAATCAGATCTTGTACTTTCAGATGATGTAGTTGAAACAATTGTCAATAAGGTGCGGGGATATTTGAATTCATGGTATATCATATTTTACTCATGTTTGTTTTGGGTTACCATATTTTCTATTTATTCTGCAGACATTTCTTGAGGCGGATTCAAAAGGTGATGGAAAGATTGATCTGGAAGAGTGGAAAGAATTCGTAGCAAAAAATTCATCTCTTATAAAGAATATGACACTTCCATACTTGACGTGAGTGCTAAATTCTTAATATCAATTTATATCCCCTATATATGCCTCAATATCTAGGCTAGTATTTTTTATTTTTTTTCTTCTTCTTTATATTTTGTCAAAATTAGAATTATGTCAATCAAGTCATATACTGTTTTTACCCGACTAGGATGGTCTTACATTCGAAGCTTTACCTGACCTATATGTTAGTCAGACATGAGACATTCCATAAGATTCGGGGTTGGTTGTGACCTTTCATATCTTTGGTTCAAGTTGGGCCTAATAATAGCTTTGTAGTTTTATCACCCAGAAAACATGTATATCTTAAAACCCAAGTTCCTTTGTTAGACATGGTCTTAGGCAAACCATTCTCGATTTCCATACTTGATAAGTCTATTTGTTGTTCGATATGAAAGCTGTTAATTAATCAATGATTTGTGAACATTGTTCAGGGAATTAACTCTGGCATTTCCGAGCTTTGTATTGCATTCTGAAGTTGAAGAGTCATGACAGTGGAAAAACATAGGGCTGTAAATTTTCTTATATCCTAGGCAGATTCAGATTCAGAAAGACGTCTGTTTTGACTAAACACTGTAGCCTGTAGGTGGCTCTAAGAAAGATAATCAGAGCTGCATCTCGACTACTCGCACTTCAACATCATCTTTTCTTTTGCTATTCTTATATTTCATTGTTTCTTACAAGGTAAAAGTGAAGAACAATGAAGGCAGAGAAGATCGTCAACTAAGGTGGAGAAATGTTGAAGTTTGTCGAAGATCTTTCTAGAACCATGGAACTGCAGATGACCAAGTTTTGGCAACCAAGCCTACTAGTTTTAGGAAATCATAATTGTACTTAAACTTGGAAGCCGGTTGTGCTAAACTAGGTCACGACGTGTATACCTGGCCTTCAGGTATCTAACTAGTATAAATAGGCAGTAGCTCTAGGAGGAAAATTACGGTGAGTTGTGAGAAACTTGCTTAAGAAGGTTGTTTTCGAGTTGTAAGGTTACACAATATTAAGAGTTATATTCTCGAAGGGTTGTGAGACTAGGAAGACATGATGAGCCTGACTCTCATAATAGAGTAAGCTACAACAATCATAACTGCCCCACACACTACACAAGTTTTTTTAAAATCGTAACTGCCCCAACACACTACACAAGTTTTTTTTTTTAAATGTGCCACTTCTTTTTCTGGCTACTATCGCTCTAAGCCTCCCTTGCCAGCCGTTTTATGCTCTCTTAGGTTCTTCACTGATCTCTGTTTCTTCTCGAAAATTTCTAGAAACTTGGTTGGTGAATTTATCCAAGTTCTGGTTGTGCGTCGAGACGCTAGTAATACCTCGCAAACTGGAAAATATAGGCACTCCTACGATATCGGCGGTTTAATGTAATTTTGCAAGCTAAAGAAAACAACATATTTGCTAGAAAGCAAAGAGTGGAAGACAAATGTTGGCTAAGATTACATAACAGAATCTCTGATACAAGTAGATAGATTATTATAAACAACTCTAATTACTAGATCTTTAATATGGTGGTACCATAAGGAGACTAAAGAGTAAGTAAAAATTCAACTAGCTGATTCTTCTTTCTTCCTTAAACAGATTCCCGTACAGTCCTTGTGGTTCAGCTGCAACAGCTTCCTAGTTGTTCTTAACCTAGCTTCCTTGAGCTCAACCAGTGGGATCTCGTGATGAATAGCTACACCCTCTGCCACATTTAAAAGAGTACCAAAATCAAGCTACTGACGCCTTCAAAGGCTTAAAAAATATACATAAGGAAGAAGCAAACAGAACTTAGAAGCAAAACATTCGGATATTTAGTGGAGTCCTTAAAAATTACTACCCTCTGAAATTCAATTGACCAATGCAAAATCTACATGGTAAGCTTCTACCAAAACAGCCTTTGTAAGAAACAATTTGCCAGAAAAATAATTGTTGAGCATACCTTGATCTTCGCCAACATGATCTTGAACCTGTCAAAGTCGTTCAAGGAGGCTCTGTTCTTCTGAACAATCAACTTTCTACCCCAAGAGCTGCTTACCCATTTTCCCTCAACATCTGTACATACAACATTTACACAAACATTAGTAATAACTCAGATGTATCCAACATTTTCTCGCTAATAAAGCTGGTAACTTGCCTGCAGCCTCCATGGCTTTGATCAAAACCTTCTTCTTAGGGGTTCTGCCAATGTCAACCTTGATGTCTGTTAAGGAGAGCCTCTTGAAGCTCATTTGTCTTCTCACCATATCAGGAGCATCAACAAGAGCCTGTTCCATCCACAAAAAATAAAAGAAAATATAAACCCTTGAGGAGATAACACAGTGCAACCTAAAAAGTAGAAGGGATCCAGTGTTTCCGGGGCAATAAACTAATTATGACAGCAGGAAACCAGCAAGGTAAGATACTTGATTCTAACAAAATAGCACACGCCGCCAATAGTAAAGGTATTATGAAAGTTATAGCAGGTGTACAATTTTGAAGCTAACTAGCTAATCACAGGTAGGTTCTGGAAGCGTTACATAAAGAGAGGGTGACAAATGTGCAATTCTTGAACTCAATGTTAGACCTGATATGTATGCAAGACCAAGAAATGGAATCAAATCTTTAAATCAAGCATGCAACAATTCATATTTGGAGCTACATGAGACGCACTTATTTGGAGTAAGGGACAACTGATTTATTAATTTCGGCAAATTAGAACCAGGTATTAGTAAAATCAACTAAAATTTCATCTAGATGTATAGATGATTGTACTAGTGCTAGTTGTGGAAAAGAGTCACTCCTAGTAACAATTTATCACGAGGAAAATCTCCAAGCATCATACAAATTTAACACTGCTACTGACCCTTAACCAGATTCATAAGTTTATTTAACAAGATGATACACCGTCACAAATAATAAGATGCCCAGAAGAAGAAAAAATCGATCTGGAATAAAAAGCTTACCCTGTTTTGGTCGATAACATCAACAATCACTACAAGTTTACCATAATCTTTTCCGTAGTTTACGAAAGCAACTCTCCCAATCTCAACATAACGCTTGAAAGGCTACGAAATCAGAAAAGATATTAAACCCTAATTTGAAAACAGAAATAAGAAATCATAGATAAAGCCCTAGACTAACGATTTATCAGCACAAACAATAAGAGAAAATATTACCATTTTGAGATTTCTGGAACGGAGGAAGGAAAGAAGAGATCTTTAGGCGACTAGGGTTTTGTTCTCTCGCCTTTTGATTGTAAAAAGAATTTGATTGTAAAAAGTAGTTGACGAGCGAGCCTATGTACTGACGAGTGTTAATCAATTGTCATCCTGCGGCTGAGATCAGCCGATCCGTGAAAATCTGAAATTATATATGGACAGCTGATATTTTATTACCTAGCTGAATCTAGGCACCCTGATTTTTGTTACAACAAGTTAAGGGATGTCCTAAAAGTCATCAAATCTTAAATCAAAAAATTAACAAAAGTAAATTACTTTTATGCCCTTCATTAAATGTTAATCTTAAAACCAACCTGATTTTTTTCATTTCATATTTATCTCTTTATCTTGATGGAGTCACCGAGTGAGAGTGAGACTGGGAGTGAATTATTTTTCTTTTCTTTTGATTTCGATTCAAACTCAAACCAAAACCCTTATTGAGGTTAAGATGGATAATCGAAAAGGCGGGGAAGCTGGAGATGAAATCACATCGGATGTTTGAAAAAATAAAATTGAAATTAATAAACTCACTAATGAAAACAAATAACAATAGCATGTAGTAAGCAAGTTAAGAGACCTACAAAAACCAAAATGATATAGAAACATTCCAAAACTCAAAAATTTCGATGAGTTACTGGCATGATTTTTTTTTGATCGGTCAATAGAAAATATATTAGAGACACACAAGCCGTGTGCAGGCGCATACAACTAAAGGAGAGCCAAAGCCCTTAAAAGTAGCAAAAGAACAAAGAAAAAAGCAAAACAAACGACTAGCGAAAAGACAACTCGTCGTATCTAAAAATAACTAAAATTGCAACCTGCAAACAATAACTATTGTCAACTATGAGACTCCTCCACGTCCTTGACAGATAAGCATGTATGATTTTTCTCAAGGGCACTAAACATTTCTTCACAAACTTTCTTCGAAGAAGGAAAATCTAATCCCATAAAGGAGCCCAACTCCTTGAGACTTCCACTTGATATCTTATTAGGATCATCAAAAGTTCTGGAAATGATTTCTTTTGTACTTAAAGATTTGGGAAGTACTTAAAGTCCCGTGGGAAAAACCATTGCTTTAGACTTTGAGCTTAACTTTCTTGCTGACCCTGTAATTGACTCGGATGAAGATGGCATTGAGGATCTACACCTTGAGTCTAATTGAGAGGTAGCCACTTCCTCCTCTTCTTCCAACCCATGAAATATTTTATGTCTTTCAAACCCCGGGAGGAAACTAAGGGTCGGTTGAAGAGGTACTTGTCCCCTCTTTATCCCAAGTGGAGCACTTTCATCAACAACCATTTTACAACCTTGTTGTCCCTCCTCTAACACAAGAGTTTCCTTACTTTTGTCAGACCTCCTCCTTTTCTTCTTCACAATCTCACCAGAAACGCCAGTATCCACAGTCTCATTAGGAAAACTAGTATCCACAATCTTATCAGTTGCATTTTTTTTTGCTTGACCTACAATCCAAGAGCAAATGTCCCACAATTTTGCAATGTGAGCAAAATTTAGAACTTTGTGAATCTCCATGGATTGCCAAATCCTACGTCATTTGTCGTCATCACTATCTCCCACCCAAACTCGATCCCCGGATCTTATTAGCAAAATCCACCTCAACTAGAACGCTAGCAAAGAAACCAAAATTCATAGAAAGAGTGTTTTTATCTTCCTAGATGGGTCTGCCGAAAGCTTTCGCCATTGCCAGCAGGTTTTCCTCTGTCCAATATTCCAAGATTAGTCCCGGAAATTTAATTCAAACCTTAGCTAGGGATGTTCTCTGATTTTCATGATTAAATCTCGGCTCCCAATCTCTAACTTGCAATTCTGAGTTTGCAACTTTCCATGTGTCTGCCCAAATTCTAGTCTTAGCATTTTCATTATCTAGCTTGATAACAAAAAAAATTAAAACCCTTCCAATAGGAATGACCTTGACTTGGCCTTCCACATTCCATTGCTTGATTTAGCTTTTTCTAATTTGATTTTGCTCAAATCAAGCCTCCCAATGAGGATGAATTTCCATTGGGATAACCCGTTCTCATACATACTATTAGTGAGGTTGATTGCAGGTAACTCTCCTTTAAGATATGGAGAGGGAAATGCATCTAAAGCAACAGAAGATACTGCTCTAAGAGCAGAAAAATTCTCCATTACCACTGAAGCAAAATATCTTTTGAGAGGACCAGAACTCAAAAGGGACATCATTTGAAAACCATTTGAGATGAAAAAACACCACAGAAAGAAAGTGCCCAACTCTAAGCAAAAAGAAGGAGCATACAAGGGAAAAAATGAAAATAATTTAATATGAACCCTAAATAAACAAAGAACCTACTTAAGATTACTGGGAAAAAAAGAAAACAATTAAACAAGCAATAACCAAAAAACTGAAAACCAGGGATTAGAGTAGAACTTACCAGGGAGAATTAAGTTCCATCCATCTAAATCAAGTTTACAATTGAAAATGAGAAATCTAAACTCTAGAGAGACAATAACAGAGAAATTAAAACCTAAATAGGAAAAAAAAAAAAAAACAAGAACTAGAGAGGCGATTGCTAGAAAGGACGGGTATTGATCAAACAAACAAAAACAAGAATATGAAATGCTTGAATTGATAAAACAATTTTAAAAGTTAACACATACCAGAGTTAGCAAACGAGGAAGAAACCAAAGCAAATGTTGAAAACGAACCCCAACAGAGAGTGAGATCATGATTAAACATCAAACCCAAACAAGAAAATCATTAAATCTTAGGTTCCTTCCATCAGATTCAAGTTGCAGATGAAAAAATCTATGCCCTAGAAAAGTCAAAATCGCAAGAAAAAGTCAAAAATCGCCTTTTCCCTCTATCTCTCTCTCCTCACACTTTAATATATCTCTAATTCTTGTACAAAGGAGAAGGAGACAGAAAATAGGGAAAAGAAGATAGATTTCTTATTCATGTGTATGCAATACAAAGATTTAGGACTCTATTTATAGAGTTTACATACTTGGTTCCCAAGTAATAGGGTTCCACTAAAGTGGGCATCTATAATAAACTGTCGTTTATAACACTCCCCCAAGATGACCATTTTATCTAAGATAATTGCCTCATTAAAACCTTATCAGGAAAATTCAAATGAAAAAAACCGGACTAAAGGGAAAAGAGTACAATTATGAGAAAACTTAGAACAGAGTTGTACATGCATATGTTGCCTCGTTAAAACCTTGACAAGGAAAACCCAGTGGGACAAAACCTTGACGAAGGAAAAAGAATACAACGTGATAGTCCAGTAAAATACCTTCTAATTTGATACTCCTCCTGATAAGTACTTAAGTTAAATCTTGGCTTGTAAATCTTCGAGTCGAGATTTCCCAATTTCCATAAACGAATTTCTTGAATGCTGGAGAGATCAATGCTTTCGTGAGAAATTTATCTGTTGATGAAGTCTTCTTTTGCGTTTGTCTTCTAAAAGTAGTGTTCTCGAGTCTTCATGTTTCTTTCAATACATTAAGTACTTGTGTCTTGGATTGCTAATTTCTTGGATATGATTTGCATAAATAGTTGATGTAGTTTCTTCAACAAAGTGCCAAGATATGAATACCTTATCATACATGAATAAAAATCGTATTTTTGAAAAGGAAGATGATTAAGTTGATTTGGTTTAATTAAATGTGGGCATTCACTAAACAACCAAAATTGATACAACTCCACCTTGGATGACCATCATGTTGAATTAAATTTCCTTACTAAAACCTTGCCAGTAAAACCCGATGGGGAAAAATTTGGGCGAAGGAAAAAGAGCATAAATATCAACATTTTCAAAGAAAATTAAACGTCAATGAGATGTTGCCTCATTAAAACCTTGTCAGGAAAACCACATGGGACAAAACCTGAAACGAAGGGAAAAGAGTACAACTTTTGACATAAAATAATAACTCTAGTCTATCTCAAATACGAGTTTAAGCTAGCATAATTCTAACTGCAGATTAACAAAGAAAAATAATAGAATTTATGTTGCCAAAAGCATGGATTTTTTGTATTTTTAAGGACTCCTTAAGAGACCTATAATGTTGAAATCATCAACTAATTAATCCGGATTTTTGGTTTCGTACCAAATTTCTAAAAACACATAGAGGATTGTTCAACCTGACATAATCAAGTCAGATGGCTGCCTGAATATGTTCCCAACCACATTTCTGTGTAAATGAAATACGAGTCCTTCAAGGACTACCACGCTAAAAGCATTGTACATGAAGAACAAAAATTTATTGAATCAATCCTTGGGTCTGAGGAAAACAATAGACCCTCAAATCGTTTTTACAACGAACATATTTCTCATATAACACATTATGACTACACCAACCTGTAAGTAATAGGCTTGCAATTTTAAGATGTTAAGTCTTGGATCCAAAATTGCGTTAACTGAGAAATTAATCCAACCTAATTGGATTGTATGCCAACCAATCACGTATGTAGAAATTCCTCTGCATAGAGGTCTCCAGCCACCATCACTTATTTCAGTAGATATTGTAAATGAATATTCGACAATCATTAGTTTATTATGACCGAACACAATTCTCTGGTGTATACACACTTTGGAAAATATAAATTTTACTGGTACCAGTTCCCGCGGGAGTTATAATCTCCTCCTCTTCAAATGAGGAGATATTAATTTTGAGAATGTGAATCATATTACGATAGACTATATCGGAGCACTATCTGTAGCATATACTAAAACGCTACATTCTTGCTAGAAGTGATTGGATTTGCCATTTCAAACGGCTTTAGCTTATGAAAAAGATAAATGAGATAATTTTACGCCTATTTAGTGGCAACCTTTTTTATTTACTCATGATGAGAGAGAAATTGATATAATTTTTGAGTTAATTAACACCAACTTTTGCTGGTAGTGTATAGTCTCCCCCAGATACTGGCATAAATATTTTCATCTCATAAAAACGAAAATGAATTTCATAGAATATTATCCGATTAAATCAAGGACATATACTCATAATATATTCTGGATTTTAAGAATAATACCAGTTGGACTGTAGATAATGACTTCAAAAGCCATAAAAAAATTGTCCTTAAAAATTCTAGTCTACTTGACATACAAATATAACATTAACCACGGATTTTAATGGTTACAACCAACAATATCAAAAAAAAAAAATGCTAATAAATCTCTAAAATATAAAAAAATTGTGACCTTTACGGAAAACAAGATAATGATTCAGAATGAGATTTTGGACACTTCTTTTTCAAAAGAAATTAACTTCAAGATCAATTTAGTCACTACAAGGACTAATAATATAGGCTAAAAAGCTGGGTGCGCACCCATTGATATTTTATGTCCTACCGTATTCCAACATCAAGTTGAACGGTCTCAATTTTGGAGATTAATATTAGGAAGAAAAAAAATATTGCTTAATATCCCTCGGGAATGTAGCAATCTCCCGTTTCGTTGGTGTTTGCAATTGTGAATAATATGATAACGACATCGCGTCCTTTTAGGATCTATATAGAAACCAAATTCAATTAGCATATATGATTCTTCTTTAAAATAAATGAAGATCGATTTTGGAAGAAGAAGAAAAAAAATCCATTATTGGTTGAAAAATTCACTCCTTATTGGCAAAGATTTAGAGAATATGCCAATTTATTTTCTCCCATCTTATAAAAATGAGGGAGAAATTTAACAGAAAATGGTCTCTACGATTAATTAAACTCGTATCGACAAAATAAAAATATTGTTGTTTTAGTCATCGCATATAGGGCTGCACATGGGTCGGGTTGGGTCGGGTTTGGCCTCACCCACCACCCAACCCACTGATGGTGGGTAACATAAGTTGTCACCCACAACTGACCCAACATAACAATGGGTCGGTTTTCACCTGACCCACTTTATAGTGAGTTGGGTCGAGTGGGTGGTGGGTTACCCACCATAAAATACACATTACTTACCCAAAAAAAAAAAAAAAAAAAGTTACATAAATAACTAAGACTCTTAGAGATGAAAATTAAAAAGCTGAACCCAAGTTTAAACAAATGACAATAAGTCAATAATCCAGAGAAGTAAGAAGTTGGTGCAAACTACAAAGTGCATGCAAAACAAAGTACAAGAAAGGAGTTCAACTGTTCAAGTGTTCAACTGTTCAAAGCTCAAAAGATAAAAAAAACTATAGCCTAAGATCATATAAAGTTGTTGATGGTGGATTTTAGACAAGGGGTAAAATCGTAAAACTCCATGACCTAGTTTTACCCGCAAACACATTAACTGAGAGCATTTAATTCAGATGTCAATATTTAATAGGGGTATATTTTTCAAAATGCCGGATTAGGGTTTTCAACACGGTAACCCTAATTCCAAAGCCAAAGCCGCATCTTTGCGACCATGGCACTGTCGCCAAAACCAAGCCGTGATATCGCGATCATGGCACCGTCGCTAAAACAAAAGCCAGATATCTTGCACCACGGCACTGGCCGCCAAAACAGCGCATCATCGCACCATGGCACCGTCGCCAAAACCAAGCCGCATAATGCGCACCATGGCAACGATGCCAAACCAAAGCCGCATACTGCGCACCATGGCAACGATGCCAAACCAAAGCCGCATACTGCGCACCATGGCAACGATGCCAAAACTAAGCCGCCATGGCCTTTGTCCCTTGCCAACCGTGGCGCCCTAGTCTGCAAGCCGTGCAACTAGGCCAAGGTGGTCAGATGTGCCGTTGCACGTGCCAAAGACATGGCCACTTGCCAAAACTAAGCCGCCATGGCCTTTGGCCCTTGCCAACCGTGGCGCCCTAGTCTGCAAGCCGTGCAACTAGGCCAAAGTGGCTGTATGTGCCATTGGCACATGCCAGCACATGGCCACTTGCCAAACTCAAGCCGCCATGGCCTTTGGCCCTTTCCAACCATGGCGCCCTAGTCTGCAAGCCTTGCAACTAGGCTAAAGTGGCCATATGTGCCATTGGCACGTGCCAGCACATGGCCACTTTCCAAAACCAAGCCGCCATGGCCGTTGGCCCTTGCCAACCATGGCGCCCTAGCTTGCAAGCCGTGCAACTAGGCCAAAGTGTCCGAATGTGCCATTGGTGCATGCCAGCACATGGCCACTTGCCAAAACTAAGCCACCATGGCCTTTGGCCCTTGCCAACCGTGGCGCCCTAGTCCCGCAAGCCGTGCAACTAGGCCAAAGTGGCCGTATGTATCGTTGGCACATGCCAAACACGTTACCACTAGACACTTTCCCCTCCTGGGTTTCACTTACGGGATGTTTTCACACCCTAAGCGGCCTCGAAACCTAAATACTCACGCGTACGAGTATAAGAAATTCTTTCCCTGTCGGATGGACATCTTGACCACAAAATCAGAAACCGTATGAAGATTCTACAGCGATTCTAGTGAAGGACGCCAATTAGGGTTTTCAAACCCTAAACCGCCCTTCCTTGCAACCTAGGTCCAAAACGTAGTGCATGCCATCGGCACATGCCAAACTTGCACGCTAGCCATTCCAAGCCGCTATGCCAACTAGCGCCAAAGTGGCCGTATGTGCCATGGGCACATGCCAGCACATGGACACTTGCCAAAACCAAGCCGCCATGGCTTTGGCCCTTGCCAAACACGGCGCACCTAGCTTGCAAGCCGTGCAACTAGGTAAAAGTGGCCGTATGTGCCATTGGCACATGCCAGCACATGGCCACTTGCCAAAACCAAGCCGCCATGGCTTTGGCCCTTGCCAAACACGGCGCACCTAGCTTGCAAGCCGTGCAACTAGGTCAAAGTGGCCGTATGTGCCATTGGCACATGCCATCACATGGCCACTTGCCAAAACCAAGCCGCCATGGCTTTGGCCCTTGCCAAACACGGCGCACCTAGCTTGCAAGCCGTGTAACTAGGTCAAAGTGGCCGTATGTGCCATTGGCACATGCCAACACATAAACCACTAGCCGTCTCTTCTCAACTTACTAGCCGTGCAACTAGGCCAAAGTGGCCGTATGTGCCATTGGCACATGCCAGCACATAAACCATTAGCCGTCTCTTCTCAACTTACTAGCCAACTTTCAAGGCACTCCGCACATGCCATTGACGAGGTGTCGAACTCGCAAAAATAATATTTCTCTACTTCTCTTTAAACTAACTAGTAGTATATGGATAAGCAGGTTCGTTCCTAAGGGAGAGTTGAGTCTAAGTTGTCGATTCAATTTCTGAATAAGAAATGCAAATAAGAGAATGAGAATGATCAAGGACTTCTTCTAAGTCACAAAACATGAATCTTAATGATATAGCTAGTTTCTGCAAAGTACCCATTACTAATAACACTAGAATATTTAGTACGCTCAAATATTCCGTTATATCTCCTAAATTCACCGGACACGGAAGCGCTCGACTACCGGATTCTACTTGCCAAGTTTCCTAGAGGTACGCTTACTAGGTGTGACTCAAACAAGTGCATTAAATTCCGTGAGATAGGTTATTCCTAGTGACAAACACAAAAGCTCGATTCATCTACTAGCGTCATTCAATACATATGATTACTTAACAAAATCCCATCGTCAATAACCACATATTACTACTTGTACTCGGAATATATAGACAATTACGGGTCGAAGAATTCTCGAATTAGCAATAGAATCATCAAACAACCATTCAATTTGCAACTTAAACGATTGAGAAAAAACTCATATGAAAATATTGGCACGGTAGTGAATGAACAATAACAAAATAAATTGCAAGAAAAAGGCTTTTTAAATATCAATTGAGTTCATGCCCAGACGTCGAAATCGTCCCTAATCAGGATGCTCAGCTACTGGAGTTCATGGAAAAATAATACGGCAAACAGAAAATACAACTTCGAAACCAAATAAACAAACCAAACAGCAGCAGGTAAGAGTATGGTATATGGAGTAGTGGACCGTAGTCGATGGAACAGCAGCGTCGATGATGTAAAATGCGGCCTGGCGGTAGTGTAATGATGGCGGGGACGCTGCTGGCTTACTGTTGTAGCTTGCGATGGAACTGACACTGAATTGAAGCTGTAATGGTGATATTCTGCTGCTATTGTCGTGCTTTCCAGGTCCTTGTACTTGTACTGCTGCAAACAGGTTACTGGCTCCAGCTGCTGTCTTGTGGTATGATGTATGCAGGTGGGTTGATGATACAAAACTGGTGGTGATGCAGTAGATGTTATGCAGGTGGATGAGATGCTGGTGAAGGCAAGTGCAGGTGATGATATATGAGATGCAAACTGATGGAGGATATGCAGGTGGAGATGGTTATGCAGCTGGTAAGGTTGGAGAGGAGCAAAGCTCCTCTCTGTTGGTGTTGAAACAGTCGTGCAAGGGGAGTATGAGATGATGATCCTGTAGGTTTAGGTCTTCTCTTTATAGCTCTATTCTTCCCTGTATTTTCGAATCTGGTAAACCCAACTCCTAATTCTTATCTGCTTCTAAACATAGGTCTCAATCCCCTCCATTCACTACTCAATCAAACGGCAACCACAATAGTTCTCTACTGAATTCTCGGTTAATCTGAGCTTAAAAATATTCTCCAACTTCTTAGATAACAACACTTCAATACCAGCCACGAGCCATCAGTTTGTGCTGGCAGTAACTCATCCTCCCTTGCTGTTTTCTCGCTCAAAAACTCTAACTCGAACTCCAATTCCTTCATGCCCTCGAAATTCTCTCTTGACCCATTGAACACAACCCTCGAGAGCCTGGTTAGCTGCATCTAGACTTGACAAGGCACCTGGTTTAGTGACACAAACATGGCCCTGGTTTCTTGGCTTATAAAACATTACCAAAACATCATCCTGTCTGAGAGTAACCCAGGTTTTCTCTCTTTCTTGGCTTCAAAATCCTGTCTAAACCCTTGGTAACCCTCTTTGGACCATGGCCATAACAGCGGCAGAGAGAGGAGACTTGAACTGATGCTGCAAGACAGGACCAGTCGTTCGAGCATTTCTACAAATACCTGATGCGTGTATTGCAGGCTGGTGGAGGCTATGTGCTTGCTGTTTATGTTGCACAAACTCCATCCATTAAGCACACAGAACAATGGAAATCCTTGTGCTCTTCCCTGTCTTCAATGGAAGTATCATTAGCTTTCTGTGTTTTCTTGGATTCAAACCATGACCAAACTCGAATTAAACCTCCGTGATCTTCTCGGCTTTTAGCATATGTCCTGAACGTTCATCAGAACCCATCAGACTTGAGCTTGCCGGCAAACTAACTTGGTGCAGAGGCGTCTTCTCAGCTCAGTTGAGGATAAAATTGAATTGTGTAATACTGCACTCGTCCCAGCTTTTAGTTATAAAGGAGGTGGTGTCCCTTAACGTACAGTAGCCTGTCTCTAGCAATCCTCAGATGGTTGCCCTTATCCTCTGTTGGGCTCCCGCTAGCACTTGCCTTTAAAATGCAATTCTTTTCCCTTTTGCAGCTGTTTCTTACTCTTTTACTCGAATGACTCCAAAACGCCTACAAAATAAAAACAAACGTAATATACAAAAATACAAGAGAAATAGCTAAGAAAAGCATAGGAAATCGATATTCAATTGATGTATTCTAGGCCCCTATCAGCCATTGACACATGCCGCAACGCTCCGCTAGCAACTTTGGCATGGGCTCCTAACTTACGAGCTATCAACACAAATGGGGGATGCTTTCTAGGGGTTTGGTTTGGCGGTCACAACAATTAGGCAAGGCGTGCAAGGAATTAATACGGTCAATTAAATAAGGCAGTTATGGATGAAAACGTTTTCACCATAAAACCAAAAACGGTTTCACCTCCTCTGATTTAATTGACGCAATTAAAACATTAATTTTGAGGCCAGAGACGTTTTTTCTCACTTGTATATATAGGTTTCTACCTATATGCCAAAACACACAAGTTATAGCAAGGCAAATACAATACACATCAGATAGAAATTTGTGCAAGCTCTTCTTTCTCAAAGCTTCCATTGCTAGCAAGCTTTCTCAAGCTTCCCATTCTGATACAAGTTGAGATTAAACCTGATCCTAATACTCTGGTATCATCACCCTTCATTGCTATCCTCCGAAAATAAACCCTTCTCCTCCATTTTGTGACCGAAGCAAATCTGGAATGGCCATCTTCTTGGTTTAGGCCAGAATTGTACAGATTGATAGCTCGAATCAGAAAGTGCTCTCGTGCAGCACATTTGTTTTAGGGTTTAAATCTATCTCTCCACCATTGAATTTACCAAATTCGGCAGAGGTGATTTTCTCCCATAAACAATTGGCGACCACAGCGGGAGTTTCTATCTCTCGGTTACAATATCCGCTTTCAGAAATCGATCACGTGCCTCGATACAAGCACCAATAGCAGAAGCAGGCAATCGGTTTGGGGATCTAAGACTCAAATACCATAAACCCAGTTACCAGTCGTAAAAACTGCGCAGGAAAACTGGGGACTCGCTGAAGATGCTACCAGCGATTTGGGGACTTGCTAGCAATCCTACCAAAGTGAGAGCCATCAAGACATTACCAAAGAATCGGGTACTTACTGGCAATATCTCCAACAAGAAAATCGCATCTTCACGTGAAGGAGGGGAAAACACCTTTTACACAGAAGGGGGGCATACTTGCGGCAAACGACTGATAAAGCAAGTAAGGCTAGCCTGGGCAAGATATCTGATCTGTTTCCGGGTTCTCAATAAAACCATCATACCATCACATCTTGTTATCGCTAGCACACACTTTCATAAAAATAATGTTCCCTTCACAATCAGAGTTATATATCAAAACTTGTCATCCCAGAAATAATTCAATATCCTCAACACCTAACAGCTGTCTATCAAAACCGGCTGAATTTTAAACCCGACACCCAGTATGTCTTTCAAAAGACAAACATTCATCTTTTTATCTCTTCCATATCCTAAAACAGTTTATCCCGAATAATAACCCATAAATCCAGAAAATCGAAACCATAAGCCAGGTATTTCATTTACCTTTCAAAAAACACAGAAGAATTTCAGAAGACAGAAGTACAAAGGAATCCATTCAACAGTGGTTTACATTTTCTCGAAGAAGATGTCCTTCGTCATTCGGAGGACCTCCTGTTTCATCTATAACTCTTTTTTACATCACCATGTGTATCGACTTCGCATCATAACGGTTACCAGTTACTATTCATGAGGTGGCTGACTCTACCACAGTAATATTTGAAGAGAAGAACTATATTACCACAGATTTGTGGAAGGCGTACCTATGGCCAGGATTTGCACCAACAAAAAGGGGAGAACAAACTGAAGGAGGAAACCCCGAAAGCATAGCCGGAATATGTTCGCCCACTCCATTGCTGCCACGCTACCGCCAACACTAGCATCCCATGATCTACCCTGCACGCCTTCCAAGTGGAAGCCTCCAACGCTATTATCACTGCTTGGCAACCAAGGGCCCAGACGCACTTACCAGACGCACATGTAGCACGCACATGCCAGTCACAATAGCACACCCTGGTCAGCACCAACAAGTAGTGTCTCTCCAGCGCTAGCTTCTCTGCTCAATGGCTATAACCGGCAACTTGCATCTTCCAGCGCTGAAGGCTTACGTCATTCCAACGCTGACAACTTGCATCTTCCCAGTGCTGAAAAACTTGCGTCCTTCCAGCGTTGCATCTGAACGCCCTGTAGGGAATCATCAGTCTGATTTCATCACACGTAAAGATCATGAACGACTTCTCCAAAACCGAAGAAAATCATCAAACCCCCTGGTTTCACGAAGACTCTCTTCCTGTCAAGAGACGCACGATTTCTGGGAACTTCGTCCACAAAACTGTACGGTCCATTGGTAGGCTTGGAAAGATACCTACAACTATGTATAAACTGCAAGTGCACAGTGTCGACAAGCAACACAGGGCAAGCACAGGTCGAACCACAGAGACTTGGTGAGTGTAGAAGTTGATTCTAAATCCTGATTCAGAGAGTAACCAAAAGGGGTTTGATTTTGTCGATACGACGATATGATTTTCAAGTGACTGAAATAATAAAAGTAAAAGATGCAAATAACAAGATATGTAAACACTGAGAATATGTATACCAGGGTATTCAAATCCACCAATAACATATGATATGCATTCAACTTGTAATATTATTCTTGTCCTTATAGTAGATTCAAGTCTACCATATAACTAAGGTGTTTCTCCAATGGATAATTTAATCACAACTAAAGTATTTCTCCAAAGCATTAACTTGTCTAATTAAAGCACAAATAATCTGAGGATCAATATTTGGTTAAGCATGAGTTGTAGCATAATCAACATGGAGATATTCTAACTACAATGGATACATGGCATATGGTAGGCTTGGAAAGATACCTACTACTATGTATAAACTGCAAGTGCACAGTGTCGACAAGCAACACAGGCAATCACAAATCGAACCCGCGAGAGATTTGGAGAGTGTAGAAGTTGATTCTAAATCCTGATTCAAAGAGTAACCAAAAGGGGTTTGATTTTGTCGATACGACGATATGATTTTCAAGTGACTGAAATAATAAAAGATGCAAATAACAAGATATGTAAACAATGAGAATATGGATACTAGGGTATTCAAATCCACCAATAACCTATGATATGCATTCAACTTGTAATATTATTCTTGTCCTTATAGTAGATTCAAGTCTACCGTATAACTAAGGTGTTTCTCCAATGGATAATTTAATCACAACTAAAGTATTTCCCCAAAGCATTAATTGTCTTATTAAGGCACAAATAATCTAAGGATCAATATTTGGTTAAGCATGAGTTGTAGCGTAATCAACATGGAGAAATTCTAACTACAATGGATACATGGCATACATTGTGAGAGCAAGATGTTGACAAACTTGGATTAAATTATACTTTAAAAAATTCTAAACTTTCAAGAACAAGATACAAGATATGAATACATACCAATGAGTTATGGCTTCATTTAAACCCTAGCAAATGAAACTAGAACATGAAAAACTGAAATTTAAGAAACTAACATGAACAAGCTATTCTTGGATGAGTTTTCAACACAACAACACTCTCTATTTATACACAAAAATCCTCCCACACTTGGGATTCGGATTTTACTGTAGCAACCACTCAAAAATTAAACAAAACATGTTTTCTTAATTGATGGATGAAATGGAATACAATGGGGGTGAGGTGGATGTTTTGGAAAGAATCCAATGGGGGTGAGGTGGATGTTTTGGAAAGAATCCAATGAGGGTGAGGTGGATGTTTTGGAATCCAATGGGGTGAGGTGGATGTTTTGGAATCCAATGGTGGTGAGGTGGAAATGGATTTGGGTCTTGGGTTTTGGATCATGGGTTTTGGATTATGGGTAGTTTAATCCCATGTATTGTAAATAGGTTGCCACTGATGCGCGAACGGGTTGCAACGCTTCCAACTTTCTTCTCTTTTGTATTCTCAATTCTTCCAAGCTTTATTTAGTACTTAAAAACACAAAATTACTTAATACAAATATTTATTCTTGAAGATGGTAAAAATGCCGAATTTGGGATAATATATGACTTTGAAGCGCGAAAGATGAGTTAAGTGCCAATGAAAAGGTGTATGAATATGCAATATTTGGCACTCATCAAATACCCCCAAACCTGAATTTTACTTGTCCTCAAGTGAAACAGAAATCCAGAAATCCTAACTATACCACTGTCGCTGGTCTCTCGAATGCATTTAGCGTATGTACTAAGCCTTTAAACCCCTAGGTGTCCCTAGTGGACGAGTTGTAGTCTCGTGAGGGCCTACCAAAGATGTACCCACAAAACCTTCTCCAATTTCAGAGCATCCATAGAAACGTCTTCGTCTTCGGTCTTCAACTGTAGATGATGAACTTCGGAATTTCGTAGAACTTTGATAATTTGTAACCATTTTTTTTTTTTTTTTTTTTTTAAGACCCGCTACACAGCTGATCATCATATTTTTTTAGTGACCCGCTACACAGCTGATCATCAGATACCAAACACAAGACCCGCTACACAGCTGGTCATCATAAAAATTTTGATTTTTGATTTTTTTGATTTTTTTTTTTTTTTTAATAAAAGACTAAAAACTCTATATGCAAAACACTACAAAAAAAATCCTACAAAAGACCCGCTACACAGCTGGTCATAAAAAATGCAAAAGACTACAAAAGATCCTACAAAAGACCCGCTCCACAGCTGGTCATCATAAAATTTTTGATTTTTTTTTTTTTTTTGATTTTTTTAATAAAAGACTAATTTGATTTTTTTTTTTTTTTTTTTAATAAAAGACTAAAAACTCTATATGCAAAACACACCCCCAAACCTAAATCTAACATTGTCCTCAATGTTTCAAAAGATGATAGAACACATATCAAGAGAACAAGGTAAAGCAGATTTAAAGGAAAGAGGTTACCCGATGCAGAAAGGGTGGTGCTAACCATAATTGAATGAATGCTTTGAAAGCAACCATTATGAGCACAAGACAAAAAAGTTTGGTTAGCACACATATATATGAAGGAGATTCAAAAATTAACTACTGGATTATATACAAGAAAAATTCACCATACACCAACAATCTAAAGAGTTGAGGATCAACCCAAAAGACGGAGTGCAGAAATTTTAACAATCTCACAAAATTATGATATGACAGAAATGCACGTGAGAAAGTAAAACAAAAGGAGATACCCCCAAACCTAGATTTTTCAATAGAAATACTTTTGGGCACGAAATCTAACAATTTTAGGGGTTCATCACGCAGAAGGTCTAGCTCAAAGTGGGCTTTGTCAGGGATGGATGGAAAAACATGAGGGTATTCCAGATATGATTTCTCAATAACATGATATTTAGTGGACAAAAAGTCCAAAAGAATTTGAGATGCATATAACTCTAACCCTAGGTTTGGAATTGTCAATAACATTGATTCAGCACACTTAAAAGGAACAATTCTTAGGTTCAGTGCAAGACCATCAGTTGGTGACTTAAGCAGGAGAGTAGGCACGTCTAAGTTGCTCATATGGATGAGATCAAGAGTACCATTATCATTAGTTACATTTACATCTCCTAAGTCATCTACAAGTGTGACAGTATGCTCACATTCATAGAACAAATCAACAAGTCCCAAATCAGTATCATGATCATCCAAAGTATTATTCTCATGAACATACAAATCTAAAGAGACATCATGTTGTGACCTAGGTATAGAATCAGACACGTCAATTATATTTTCATGCATAAGATCATTAGTGTCGATGTGAGATTCAACATTACCTATGTCGGTTTAAGTACAACATCATGCTCATGCTCATAAAACAAATCAATAAGCCCCCAGTTCACAATCATCACCTACAACTTCAGTTTCATGCATAGGAATATCACAAGAAACTTCACATTGTGACTTAGGCAGAGAATCAGACACATCAAATTTATTTTCATGCATATTATCATTGGTGTCTACAGAAGATTCAACATTTCCTATGTCATGCTCCTCTTCACAGAATAATTGCACAGGCTCAAAATCAGTATCAACATCACATGTAAATGGAACATTAGAAGAAACATCATTCATTAAGGTCGAGGCAGAGAAGCCTAATGTCTCTGAACCCAAAGGTTCGACAATATTTTCAGTAAAAACATGTTCTTCTAACATAACATCATCATCATCATCATCAGAGTAGTATGCATACTCATCCCTATTAAAAACTTTGTTTTCAGTCAACTCATTCTTTTGTAGGTGAGGCTCATATTCAATATTAGTTACATGAGTAGGACTTGACATACAATTCTCGACATTTAATTCAGTAGGGATAACAAACATCTCATCCTGAAATTCTTCCCTCTCCTCATTTAATGCATCACAGATTTGACTCAATTTGAGTTCTAAACTCGCAAACCTTTGGTCAGTTGACTTTTGATAGTGCACAAGGTTTTGATTAAATTCTGAAATTTCATTATGTTGTTCAATGAAAGGAGAGTCATCAACAGTAGGTATCTCATTTTCATATGAATATTCAGTACATGGTGATGCATGAGATTCATTATTGAAGGAAAATTCCTGGATGTTGCTATAAGGATGATACATGTGAGCATGGTCATTAGGGTATATAAAAGAATGATCGCAACCTTGAAAAGGTTGATTATGGTCCCAATGACTATCAACTGTGTATTCTGTGGGCATTTCATATTTTGGATTTTCATGATATTCTCTAGATTGCCTAAAATCATGCAAAATATAACAATTCTCAGCAGGATGGTCTAAGCCTCCACATAAGGTACAAGCATAGATTTCAGATTGCATTTCTAAAGCTGTACTTTGGGCACTGTAAAGATGTTCATTTTCAACCTGTGGTGGATGATACATGTGTTCATAGTTATTAGGGTTCATGTATTGAGGTTCGGGACTGTGAAAATGTCCATAATAATCCCTATAACTATTGACATCATGGTCTATGGGAGGTTCATAATGTGAAGCATGCCCGTAAGCAAGCTCTCTAATTGATTTGTTTCCATCCCCACCTGCAGACCAGAATCCTGACATGATCTCTAACTAGCACTAGGCTTGTTGTAGAGATTGAGATGTACACACTGAAAACAGACCAATATTTTTTTTCATTATTGGTTTTTTTATTTTTTATTATTATTATTTTATTTTTTTTAAGCCCGTTCTCTAATGACCTCGGGCATACATTAGAAAAACAAAATAAAAGAAGGAAAAACTAAACAGAAGGGAATTTGTATTCAATCACAAACAAGGATGACTCCACCACAGTAAACCTACTGATTTCTAGCAAACAAAAAGCATGATGGCTCCACTTAGATTGTTTTCTAGACCAGCTTCTAATCTTTCGAAAGGGAATTCGTTACAATCTGAGCAAACCCTTCTGGAATCAATCTGAGTTTAAGTAAATTGAATAGAGGCGAAGGAAGCTGCAAGAGCTTTGATACCTAAGGCCTCACCGTATCACAAGACGGCGCAGTCACGCATTCAATTTACAGAAACTATCATGAACTTCGAAGTTTGCTTAAAGAGTAACCAATATTTTTCCAACGACTTTCCTATTAAGCTCGTTACCCTATCGGTCTCGTTCTATTTCAAATTTTAAAGCTTAGGTTCGCGTAGGTATCGTTTTCCTAAGGCGGGCAAGAAGAGAACGGTGATGAAATCCGAATCTCTTATCTTGTATGGCCAGTCCTTGCCCTTTACTAGGAAAATAAAAGCATCCGTATTCAAATCCTCAACATATATGCAACCGAAGGAATACAGTAACTCGCTAACAGGGGATTCGCGAGTGTTTCGACAACCTTACCTCCGGTATCAGACGGGGGATGAACCGTTGTTGTCGACTCGGGCCACGACTCCTATGTCATGAACGAACCCGAGGGGCCGAGGTGATATTGTAATCACCGCCCTTCTCTGCAAACAGTTTGATATTTAATACTACCCTTCCGTAGGGTTTAAAAATAAAAATAGAATGTCCAAGTCCAAAGTCCAAAATAAAGAGCAAAAGAAAAAGAAAATTACAAGAGTAAAGGAATCCTAATACAAACTAAAAAATAAATAAATAAAATACACTTTTTTTTTTTCCCGCTCCGCCTTGACTTCCACTACAACCTTGTAGGCACCATTATTCTGCAGTAAACGATATAAGGCTCGTGTTGTTGTAAACGATATTTGCGTTTGTTGTTCACAAACAACACCGCGCGCTCACTCGCTTGTTCACAAACGACAACTGCGCTCTGCTTCATTGAAGTGCGACAGTTTTTCTTCGGCCCATTGCGGGCGTGCCTTTGTGTTTTTTTTTTTTTTTGGCGTTCTTGAATATGCTACAGTAACAGTGTTTATCTACAGTAAAATACTACAGCAAGTGCGACACTTTTGTACAGTGTTTATCTACAGTAAGATGCTACAGTTCCAGGAGACAATTTATGAACAGTGACAGGAGACAGAAACTTCAACTACACCGCTACCATATCCCCGGCAACGGCGCCAAAAACTTGGTAGGCTTGGAAAGATACCTACTACTATGTATAAACTGCAAGTGCACAGTGTCGACAAGCAACACAGGGCAAGCACAGGTCGAACCACAGAGATTTGGAGAGTGTAGAAGTTGATTCTAAATCCTGATTCAAAGAGTAACCAAAAGGGGTTTGATTTTGTCGATACGATGATATGATTTTCAAGTGACTGAAATAATAAAAGATGCAAATAACAAGATATGTAAACAATGAGAATGTGGATACTAGGGTATTCAAATCCACCAATAACCTATGATATGCATTCAACTTGTAATATTATTCTTGTCCTTATAGTAGATTCAAGTCTACCTTATAACTAAGGTGTTTCTCCAATGGATAATTTAATCACAACTAAAGTATTTCCCCAAAGCATTAATTGTCTTATTAAGGCATAAATAATCTAAGGATCAATATTTGGTTAAGCATGAGTTGTAGCGTAATCAACATGGAGATATTCTAACTACAATGGATACATGGCATACATTGTGAGAGCAAGATGTTGACAAACTTGGATTAAATTATACTTTAAAAAATTCTAAACTTTCAAGAACAAGATACAAGATATGAATACATACCAATGAGTTATGGCTTCATTTAAACCCTAGCAAATGAAACTAGAACATGAAAAACTGAAATTAAAGAAACTAACATGAACAAGCTATTCTTGGATGAGTTTTCAACACAACAACACTCTCTATTTATACACAAAAATCCTCTCACACTTGGGATTCGGATTTTACTGTAGCAACCACTCAACAATTAAACAAAACATGTTTTCTTAATTGATGGATGAAATGGAATACAATGGGGGTGAGGTGGATGTTTTGGAAAGAATCCAATGGGGGTGAGGTGGATGTTTTGGAAAGAATCCAATGAGGGTGAGGTGGATGTTTTGGAATCCAATGGGGTGAGGTGGATGTTTTGGAATCCAATGGTGGTGAGGTGGAAATGGATTTGGGTCTTGGGTTTTGGATCATGGGTTTTGGATTATGGGTAGTTTAATCCCATGTATTGTAAATAGGTTGCCACCGATGCTTGTGAGCAGGTTTGCAACGCTTCCAACTTTCTTCTCTTTTGTCTTCTCAATTCTTCCAAGCTTTATTTAGTACTTAAAAACACAAAATTACTTAATACAAATATTTATTCTTGAAGATGGTAAAAATGCCGAATTTGGGATAATATATGACTTTGAAGCGCGAAAGATGAGTTAAGTGCCAATGAAAAGGTGTATGAATATGCAATATTTGGCACTCATCAGCATACATTGTGAGAGCAAGATGTTGACAAACTTGGATTAAATTATATCTTTAAACAATTCTAAACTTTCAAGAACAAGATACAAGATAAGAATACATACCAATGAGTTACGGCTTCATTTAAACCCTAGCAAATGAAACTAGAACATGAAGAACATTACAACAAAAATGAAATTTAATAAACTAACATGACCAAGTTATTCTTGGATGAGTTTTCAACACAACAACCCTCTCTATTTATACACAAAAATTCTCTCACACTTGGGATTCAAATTTTACTGTAGCAACCACTCAACAATTAAACAAAACATGTTTTCTTTAATTGATGGATGAAATGGAATACAATGGGGGTGAGGTGGATGTTTTGGAAAGAATCCAATGGGGGTGAGGTGGAAATGGATTTGGGTCTTGGGTTTTGGATCATGGGTTGTTTAATCCCATGTATTTGTAAACAGGTTGCCACTGATGCGCGAGCGGGTTGCAACGCTTCCAACTTTATTCTCTTTTGTCTTCTCAATTCTTCCAAGCTTTATTTAGTACTTAAAAACACAAAATTAATTAATACAAATATTTATTCTTGAAAATGGTAAAAATGCAGAATTTGGGATAAAATATGACTTTGAAGTGCGAAAGATGAGTTAAGTGCCAATGAAAAGGTGTATGAATATGCAATATTTGGCACTCATCATCCATTATGAAACACTTGTGTGGAATACTGTATTTATTCACAACGTCAAGATATATCCGTAAGCCCTCGGCCGCATTGCATCAAGGGAACATCTGTTTTTAACCAGAGAAGACGTTCCCAAACCAGAGCACGGTTGACAGAAGGAACCTAGGATTCCTAACCACTGTCCACATTGCCAGTCTATCCATCATCACTGGTGATATTGGAAGGAGAATACACCCCTTTGTGAATACAAAATCGTATGGAGCAAAGGCTTTGGTAAAGAACTCATCATCAATGCTTGGCTCCGAACCATCAACATCTTTCGACAAAACGAGGCTTGGTTCAGGTAACATCTCGCCGGTTTTCTTCATTTAGCAACAAGATGTCTGCACAAAATGAAACAGAGAAATATGAAATTATTTCCCTGACACATAACCGCGCCCGACAAGAGAAGATTCCTGAGACATGGAAGAATAGTACTTTCTACGGTTTTGAAATACATATGCAATATCCTTCTTCGGGATCAAAATTGTATATACAGTATTTCCTACGGATTCAAGAGCGCATATACGACATTTCTTCAAGATTCAAGGTTATATGCGCATCATTTTCTACAGGCGTGACAGTATACTTCTTTGGGTTCAAAATTATATATACAATATTCTTCTTCGGGATTCATATACAGCATGTCTTTCGGGTTCACATGAAACACATATAAATTATTCTTCTTTGAGATTCGCATGCAGTATTTTCTGGGTTCAGGTGCATATACAAAATTCTTCTTCGGGTTCAAAGTTATATGCGCAGTATATTTTTCGGGTTCAGGTGCATATACAGAATTCTTCTTCGGTTTCAAAGTTATATGCGCAGTATATTTTTCGGGTTCAGGTGCATATACAGAATTCTTCTTCGGGTTCAAAGTTATATGCGCAGTATATTTTTCGGGTTCAGGTGCATATACATAATTCTTCTTCGGGTTCAAAGTTATATGCGCAGTATATTTTTCGGGTTCAGGTGCATATACAGAATTCTACTTCGGGTTCAAAATTACATGCGCAGTTTATTTTCTGGGTTCAAGAGCACATACAGTATCCTACTTTGGGTTCAAAGTTATATGCGCAATATATTTTTTTGGTTCAAGAGCATATGCAGTATCTACTTCGGGTTCCACCATATGAGGCTCAATTGGGATTTCTGCCACTTCCACTGAATTGGAAATCAATAATTCATAACATGGAGGCGCAAGTGATTCATTGTCAACAACTCCATGACTGCTCATACTAATGGACCCATGATTCCCAACTTCGTTGTTAAAACGCCTAATACGAAGATTACATGGGATTGGGACGGATCAAGCGTGGAAGATTAGTACAATCATAAAATCGAGAAATTAAGTGAACTAACATCATTTAAGTTCCTTATTATACCTCTACGACATGTGCAAGAAGTACCGAAGTCATGAAACACGTCCTCCAAACAAACTCAGCTGAGGGTAATCTACGCTCCCCCGTATTCAACTAAAAACTGGGAGCAATTAGTATGGAATATAGCACTGGTTTATGCACCATTCTCTTCGTATGGAAGTTACCTACAATGTATAAAAATTTCATGGTAATCGGATGAACGAGCAAGGAGAAGTGACCAAAACGTCAGACAACACGCAACCTGGGAAAGTTCTGAAACCCCCTGGAAGTTTACTATTTCGCGGTTTTCATCCAATAAACATATTCAAAAGTCAAAACTCTTCTTTGTTAAAGCTTGGAAATTTCGTGGGATTGAAGATACATATGCGGACCGTCAAAATCCGAGTTCGTATGAGGATTCCAAAGCAATTTTGGTAAAGGGCGCCAATTAGGGATTCGGCGTGTCAAACTCTAAACCGCTAGCGTCTCCCTTGCGAGAGCTTCCCAGTGACGGTCCCACCAGCAAGCACATCAAACTTGCGCTCAAATTCCTAAGCTTCCCAAGCCTATGCCGGTCCCACAAAAAATGGCCACCCAGAGCTTCGTCAATGGCGCCCCCAAGCAAATCAACTAGCATGCTCCGAATGGGTCCCACCATACTAACTTCTCAACCTTGCATGCCGCCCAATCCTATGCCGGTCCCACCAAAAACTCCCAGCTTCCCAAAACATCCGCTTGGAGTTTCATCAACGGCACTCCCCCCCAAGCAAGTCAACTAGCATGCTCGGAATGGGTCCCACTATGCTAACTTCTCAGCCTTGCGCCCATGCCGCCCAAGATGGCCTCTCAACTTTTGTGCTGGGACCAACCAGTTAGCATCACTCGTTGTCCAGGACCAATCCGCGTTTCAAAAAAGGTCAGATGAATCTCCCCACTTCTCTTTAAGATTTTGTCTTGGCACCAACTTATGCTTACCTCGCAACAGAGCTCCTGTCACGAGCTAAGCAGGGGACTTAATGTTGATGGTGGATTTAGACAAGGGGTAAAATCGTAAAACCCCATGACCTAGTGTTACCCGCAAACACATTAACTGAGAGCATTTAATTCAGATGTCAATATTTAATAGGGGTATATTTTTCAAAATGCCGGATTAGGGTTTTCAACACAGAACCCTAATTCCAAAGCCAAAGCCGCATACTGCGCACCATGGCACCATCGCCAAAACCAAGCCGCATACTGCGCACCATGGCACCGTCGCCAAAAAAAAGCCGCATACTGCGCACCACGGCACCGTCGCCAAAACCAAGCCGCATACTGCGCACCACGGCACCGTCGCCAAAACCAAGCCGCATCTTTGCACCACTTCAAGACCGTCGCCAAAACCAAGCCACATCTTTATCACGCACCATGGCACCGTCGCCAAAACCAAGCCGCATACTGTGCACCATGACAACGATGCCAAACAAAAGCCGCATACTGCGCACCATGACAACGATGCCAAACCAAAGCCGCATATTGCGCACCATGGCGACGATGCCAAAACTAAGCCGCCATGGCCTTTGGCCCTTTCCAACCGTGGCGCCCTAGTCTGCAAGCCGTGCAACTAGGCCAAGGTGGCCGTATGTGCCATTCGCACATGCCAGCATATGGCCAATTGCCAAAACTAAGCCGCCATGGCCTTTGGCCCTTGCCAATCATGGCGCCCTAGTCTGCAAGCCGTGCAACTAGGCCAAAGTGGTCGTATGTGCCATTGGCACATGCCAGCACATGGCCACTTGCCAAACTCAAGCCGCCATGGCCTTTGGCCCTTGCCAACCATGGCGCCCTAGTCTGCAAGCCGTGTAACTAGGCCAAAGTGGCCGTATGTGCCATTGGCACGTGCCAGCACATGACTACTTGCCAAAACCAAGCCGCCATGGCCGTTGGCCCTTGCCAACCATGGCGCCCTAGCTTGCAAGCAGTGCAACTAGGCCAAAGTGGCCGTATGTGCCATTGGCACATGCCAGCACATGGCCACTTGCCAAAACTAAGCCGCCATGGCCTTTGGCCCTTGCCAACCATGGCGCCCTAGTCTGCAAGCCGTGCACCTAGGCCAAAGTGGCAGTATGTGTCGTTGGCACATGCCAAACATGTTACCACTAGACACTTTCTCCTCCTGGGTTTCACTTACGGGATGTTTTCACACCTTAAGCGGCCTCGAAACCCAAATACTCCCGCGAATGAGTATAGGAAATTCTTTTCCCGTCAGATGGACAGGCCGACCGTCAAAATCCGAGTCCGTACGAAGATTCTACGCGATTCTAGTGAAGGACGCCAATTAGGGTTTTCAAACCCTAAACCGCGCTTCCCTTGCAACCTAGGTCCAAACGGCCGTGCATGCCACTGGCACATGCCAAACTTGCACGCTAGCCATTCCAAGCCGCTATGCCAACTAGCGCCAAAGTGGCCGTATGTGCCATGGGCACATGGACACTTGCCAAAACCAAGCCGCCATGGCTTTGGCCCTTGCCAAACACGGCGCACCTAGCTTGCAAGCCGTGTAACTAGGTCAAAGTGGTCGTATGTGCCATTGGCTCATGCCAGCACATGGCCACTTGCCAAAAACAAGTCTCCATGGCTTTGGCCCTTGCCAAACACGACGCACCTAGATTGCAAGCCGTGCAACTAGGTCAAAGTGGCCGTATGTGCTATTGGCACATGCCAGCACATGGCCACTTGCCAAAACCAAACCGCCATGGCTTTTTCCATTGCCAAACATGGCGCACCTAGATTGCAAGCCGTGCAACTAGGTCAAAGTGGTCGTATGTGCCATTGTCACATGCCATCACATGGCCACTTGCCAAAGCCAAGCCGCCATGGCCTTTGGCCCTTGCCAACCATAGCGCCCTAGCTTGCAAGCCGTGCAACTAGGCCAAAGTGGCCGTATGTGCCATTGGCACATGCCAGCACATAAACCACTAGCCGTCTCTTCTTAACTTACTAGCCAAATTTCAAGGCACTCCGCACGTGCCATTGGCACATGCCGCAACGCTCCGCTAGCAACTTTGGCATGGGCTCCTAACTCACGAGCTATCAACACAAATGGGGGATGCTTTCTAGGGGTTTGTTTTGGCGGTCATAGCAATTAGGCAAGGCGTGCAAGGAATTAATACGGTCAATTAAATAAGGCAGTTATGGCTGAAAACGTTTTCACCATAAAACCAAAAACGGTTTCACATCCTCTGATTTAATTGACGCAATTACAACATTCCTTTTGAGGCCAGAGACGTTTTTTCTCACTTGTATATATAGGTTTCTACCTATCTTGCCAAAACACACAAGTTCTAGCAAGGCAAATACAACACACATCAGATAGCAATTTGTGAGAGGTCTTCTTTCTCAAAGCTTCCATTGCTAGCAAGCTTTCTCAAGCTTCCCATTCTGATACAAGTTGAGATTAAACCTGATCCTAATACTCTGGTCTCATCACCCTTCATTGCTATCCTCCCCAAATCAACCCTTCTCCTCCATTTTGTGCCGAAGCAAATCTGGAATGGCCATCTTCTTGGTTTAGGCCAGAATTGTACAGATTGATAGCTCGAATCAGAAAGTGCTCACGTGCAGCACATTTGTTTTAGGGTTTAAATCTATCTCTCCACCATTTAATTTACCAAATTCGGCAGAGGTGATTTTCTCCCATAAACAAAAGCGACCAGCAGCGACCCTCGAGAAGATGTGGATGTTTTACCCCTGAATGGTCTGCTAGCCTGAAATAAAACGAAGTAGTTACATTAACAAAGTTGAGACAGACAAATAATGAACTCAGGAAGATCAAGCTACTGACAATGACCCTTGGCATCATTACCTCGTCTAAGCCAATATGAATCAATCATCTATGATTATCGAAAAAGCAGCAAGTTCACTAAATAGCTCTGCAAGCGAAATGAACAATTAGAATGAATGAAATAGAAGCAGCAAGTTCACTAAGTACCAAGTTTCCAAGTTCACTAAATAGAAGCAGCAAGTTCACTAAACAATGAAATAGAAGCAACAAGTTCACTAAGCAGCAAGTTCACTAAATTGCTCAGCAAGTTCAATGCATATGTACCATTGCCAGTAAATCTACCAAGTTTGAACATGTTGGAATTGTACTGCCTATACATTTAATATTCAGTAACTTTTTCATGAGTATGACTCAAATAATAAGGTTAGGAGAATTTAGACATACCAGACTCAATAATATCAATCTCCTCCTCCTCGACTCCAAGGTTAGAAGAATCCATGTCTATTGGTGTTCGTAACCAATTTTGCAACAGAATTAATGCTTCAAGTGTCTTCGGCTTTAATGAACTTCGAAAAGGATCCAAGATTCTTTTGCCCGTACTAAATGTTGATTCCGAAGTAACAGAAGAAACAGGAATAACAAAAATATCTTTAGCCATGAGTGGCAAAATCTCAAATCTCGCAGCGTTCACCTTCCACCATTGTAATATGTCAAAAGAAGCATTGGCACTGGTGGGGGTGTATAATGGTTCAGATAAATACCGTTCCATCTCAGATCTTCCATTGTCCTCCACATTACTCAACTGATGCTTTCGTTTGTTTCTTCCCGCCATGTATTTTTCCTTGCTAGAAATAGAACTTCCAACACTTGAAGAACTTTGAGTACAAGAAGAGATAGTCTCTCTGATCGGTTGTCAGCCGTCAAATATAAATTACACTTTCTTACTACTTAAAATATAAATATAGCAAGGGCAAGAAAGGATCGTTCCTACAGAGAGGACTATGGTTGTCAAATTGTTTCGGTTTCTTATATAAACAAATGGGGGATTTTTCTGATTTTTATATACTAAAGTAAAATAAAAACAAATAAAGAAAAGTAAACACGCAAATCAAGGATGTGAAATATTGGATAAAGGTTTCATCTTCATTAGCAAACAAGTTTTGAATGTATGAATAGAATTCGTATTTAATCTCGCTATCATCAAAAGCCTAGAGAATCAAGAGAGCAAGATAATCTATTAATTTCCTAAGTTCATCAACACACACATTAGAGCTGCGTATGTGAATTCTACCTAAAGAATAACCCGACGCCTTGCGCTAATCAAGTTCAATTCCCAGGAGCATTAAGTTGGGAAATAGGCTAATCAATGCAATTGTCATACATTGCGCATAACAATTCGGACAAAGGTCAATTTCTACATATGACTACAAGGATGTATCACTACAAACTATAATCATATCATGCTACTCGTATTCAAGGTTATCGCTCGATGAAAAACCCTAAAATAGCTATAGATATGGGTGTGAGTTCAATCAATTCTAGACTCAACCAAACAAACACTCAATCATATTGCAATACATCAATCATGCAATTGTTATGGGCAGTATAAATCAAACGAAGATATTGAGAGAAAACTAATTCATAAAAATCAAAACTTTGTTGCAAAATCCAACTACATCTTCAACCAATAACAAAACTTAGTTCATATTCATGGAGTTCATAACAAGAAGGAAGAGAAAACCTATCATGTTTCTAAACCCTAGAAAAAAGTAGAAGACTCCCTAATGGAGATATATATCCGATTAGAGAAAAAGTTTTCTATTTATATGTTTCTTCCATTCCCAAAAGGATACTCTTTTCAATATTAGGTCTTCTCAAAACCCATCTCCAAGTGGTCCACCAAGCCCATAGTGTGAGAAAAATCCATGTAAAATTTTGTCCACAAAATGTGAACGGAAAACTGGTGCCACCGGCCGGAAGTTGGCCGGAATTATCGCCGGAAAACGTCCAAGGTAACCGGCAAAGTCAAACCGGTCGTTGGTCAACTGGGTCAACTCGGTAGTCAACTGTGTCAGCTCAGTCAAACTCGGACCGAGTCAAACCAGGTCATATGAGTCAGAAGCTGAGTCAAGGCTACTTAGCTGAGTCAGAGTCTAAATGGTCTGACTTGCTAGGCCTTAGTCTTGCACTGCATAAGCCATAACCTGTATTGCACAATCATTGCACCTGCGTCACACAACACTATAGCAAACACCTCAATTTCAATTTGCATCATTTCGAAGTCCGCAGTCCCATTTCAACTCTGCCTGCACATTCACATGTCCAATTTCCACCAGTTTATTCCAGTAGGCATTGAAAACACTCCACACTGCCAAACAAACCACAACAACATCCATTCAAGCTTCCCTGTAATCTCATCTCCTCCTTTCGCAGCTCTGCACCTGCACCTGAGTCTCCACCATTTTCAGTTCTACTAGGCTCACAGCCATTGCAACAGAATCAGCACTGTCTCGCAGCATCTGTAGCTGCGCATCATATCCACCAGCTCCCTGTAGCTCATGACCAGTTCCTTACTTAAACTGCACCTGCAATTTCCTTGAGCTTCACTCAATTCACCATTCCCTGTATCAATAGCCATTTTCTCCATCCATTTCAGCTCATCCTCATCAGTTCCACCTCAAACTGCAACACAACATCAGCCATACACACTTCAGTCCAACAAATGCCAACACAGTTTCAGCTGCAACACAGCAGTTCAATTCCAATTCTCGGCATCAGTTCACTTATTCTCTTCTCTGTTAAGCCAATATAGCATCAATAGACACCACTGCAATAATGATAACACAAGCACCTACACAAGCTAACTGCAACCCCTATCATTTGTATCTTCTTGTACACCACCACCAGACCAACAATTATCTCAGTCTTGTCTTCAAGCAACACCAACAACTTCTTTACTGCCAACAAACCCATCTACCTGAGCATAAAAACTCCACCAGCAACTGCAACTACATAATCCTTCCATTTCTTCCCTGATCTTCTTGAGCACCACTGTCATTTTCACATTCCCTGCACTGCAACTCACATACAAGACTAACCCAATGTTCTTATACATACACAACCCTCAATTTCAACCATAGAATCCAGTCACAGCCATCAATGGCAGAAGCCATCTCAATTCCCAGCTGCACCTACAATACATTTCCTGATTCAACATCAGGTCATCACCAACTCTTCACAGATCGAAACCCTACTTCCTTTATCACTTTCCAATCGACAGCAGCAACTTCACCTTCCCTGATTCAACACCAGAATCAATTTGGAACCAGCATCAACTTCTCCTGCATCTGTTCATGACTTCAACTGAGTCATACCCGTCAATTCTTTTCGGATTCTTATAATCATCCAACCACTGAAAAATTGAAACCCCACCTGAATCTTGTCATCACCCATCTCCGCTCCTTCCTCAGCTCAAATTCTTCATTTTTATCACATAATCGAACATCCAACACAAACCCTAGTTTCTCTGATTTTAAACCACAGTACCAGATTCAACAGCTTCAGATGATGAACTCCATTTTTCAAATTCAGATTCACATCACAACTCATTAATTCATCACGACCAACGAATTCATTAATCCATTCTTCTGAATTGTATCTTCCTTCAACTATCACAGATGGATCTGTGTTTTCTCGTCTTCCGGCCAGCAGAGCCATCTCTTAAGTTTAGGCAAATGATTGAGAGAAAATTTCTCTCAATTTTACGATCGATGTAATAGAGAGTGGAAGTTATATAAGCACCCGTTCATATTGATAAGGGCTGCCCAGTTCTTCTATGGCTTGTTGGTTCCAAATAACCGACAGCCTAATTCCTTGTCCAACTATCGGTTATGGATAACTGACAGTTCATCTTCATCTCCATCTTGCTCATTCTAGCCGACTCCAAGTACATCTCGCATGTGAATTGATCTTTTTGCGCTTTACGCTTTAAATGAGTGATTTCTTCTCCTTTTGCTCTCGGTGACTCCAAAACACCTATAAAACTCAAAAGCAAACATAAAATACATAATTTACAAGAAAAGCAGCAAAGAAAGCATAAATACTCGATACAGAATTAGGTGTTTTAGACACCTATCAAATTCCCCCACACTTAGACTTTGCTAGTCCTCGAGCAAATCAAACAAAACAAATCTAAAGGATACATACAACTCCGTGTCGTCGAGGCTACGGTCACTTTTAGCATAAATAACAAGCCTTTAAACCCCTAGGTGTCCCTAGTGGACGAGTGATAGTCTCGTGAGGGCTTACTAGAGATATACCCACAAAACCTTTATTTCCAACTCCGGCTACCTGTGACAATTCAATGACACTAAACATTTTTTATTCGATGCCATACAATCAATGGTTATAAGAGGAAGTACCCACTTTCAAGTCCAATTCATAAATTAGTGATATAGCTTCATTCGGAAAGTTAACACAACCACAATACTCGGAATCTAATCAACCACAATCACATGAAAAGATTAATACGATGGATATAGAAAGTAGATGGTGGCGAATTGTTGACTAAGGTGAACGGTGTTTCCCATATCTGTCTGAAGGTCACTGCCAAAACAAACTTAAAAATCCTATTGGATTGAGCTACCGGTTTGAATACTAATATCAACACGACTGGCATATACAAGGGAACCAGCGGTCAACAAACTTAATTCTAGATCAATTCACTGGCATATACAAGGGAACCAATGATCGATTTTATTCAACACAAAAATAATACCTTTCTTTTTTTTCACTTTTTTTTTCTTTTTCGAATCGACAACATGATTGGAGCTTTTTGATCCAAGCGCATGCTTCTTGTCAGCAGATTACATGGTAATTCCCTTGGATCCTGCATTCCACGCTTGCTTAGGCGACGGAGACAGGGAGAACGCACACATATTGCTATTCCCAAGTGTCATTTTTTTTTTTTTTTTTTTTTCATTTATGTACACCATTTGGTCAAATTGGTCTGTTTTTTTTTTTTTTTAGTAGTAACTCAATCACTCTATATCATCCTAGCAGTGATAACAATTCGATGTTCGTGCCCCACCAATTCACTTAGAGAGACAATAGATAAATATGGAAAAATAAAAATAGAACATGATATGGTGACGATTCCGAGATATGGTGACAACTAACATGTTATTTATATTTATATTTTGTTCGTTTTCGTATGAATAGACTCTACTAATGGGTTCCTCAACTCCTACAACCACGATGTTTCCATTAGCGTAAGACACAAGTTGCTAGACTTTCTCTTCTTCTTATTTTTTTTTAATTTTTTTCTTAACAAGGCTAAAAACTCTATATGCAAAAGACTCCCCCACACTTAAACTTCACATTATATCCTCAATGTGAAAAACTGAAAATTCTGAATTCTGACGTACCAGCAGATAAAACACAAAAACTGTACAAATTGGTAAGGAATTTGGCAAAACACTATTTCACGAAAGTTGTTCGCCTACGTCTTTTATACACAGTGTCAAAAGGGCAAAGTGTTTTGATAAACGTTCTGACAGTTATGGTCTCTGGACTGAACTACGTGCAGTCTGAAATTTTCTCACGAAAAGGTATTCGTCATAATTTTCTTCTAAAATAGATTATGGACTCAATGAAATTAAACATGGGGATGCAAATATGATATGAAAAACAAAAGATAGAAATACAAACTCAGTGGGTTGCCTCCCATTTAGCGCTTAGTTTAACGTCTTTAGCCCGACTTGCAAGACGAATTCCCCATACACCAATAATCTGAAAAGTTGGGGATCCACCCATAACACCTGTTTTGCAAACACTAGCTTCGCACGCAAATTAGCACCATAAAATAGAAACGAAGCTATTAACTGATAAAAGTTTCCCCCACACTTATTCTTGTCCGCACTTGAAAGTGTATAAAGAATATAGGAGTCGGGTACTTCCACGGTGTCTTGTTCCAAAATCTGCATAGCATGAGAACCAAATGTTTCCAATGGCGGATATCGAGAAACAAAGTCATTCAACAATATTCTCGAAGAACATATGTTCAAACCAATAAGAGGTAAAGGAGAAGAATTAACATGCGAGAGGTTAGACAAACCTATCACAATCTCTTGTATTACGGAATCCTCTTCATCCTTGAAAAATTCAAGTGAATTATTCACATCTTTTATATCATGGTCCTCTATCAAACCTTGCAACCATTCTTCATCTGTTTCTGCCTTAACCAAAATCTCGGCATCAACATCATCATTACAATCCTTTGCAAGCTCAATTGGGTCTTCCACAGTATAGGTCATATCGGTTTCATTCTCAACACAATCCTCTTCATTAGACTCAAACCTTGTTGCAAGGAAATTCTGAAAAACAGTAGTTTCATCATACTCATGTACCTTTTGAATAGGTTCTTGATCATTATAAAGATCAAGAGTTGAGTCAACTATACTAATGTCATCAAATATCTCCAAAGGTTGGTCCTTTTCAACACAATCATTTTAATTTTTAGACTCACCATAATAAGAATCGTCGTCGGTTTCCCAACCTTTATCACGACGTCGGTTAAGTTCCATATGAATGGTCCTACTAATTTCATCGACAAGCTCTTCCAAGGCTCCATCATCTTTCAACTTGTATAATTTATGTGCAAGTTTCCTAACGTTCACACGCTTACCATCATTTGCTACAATAGGTTCTCTTTCCCATGACTCTTCCCTTTGAATGGTTGAATGATCATAACTACGATCCGGAGTCGGGTAAGAAAAAGTGTTGCAGAAATTGGTTTGTGCGACGTTCTCTCTATCACGTTCAAGTTGGTCTAGTCTTCGCATGTCTTGCAATTCATCTCTAATCTGCATAAAACTCGAATAAAGCCAATTAGAACTAGCTTTGTCCCACCTTGGTGCTTGACTTACATACCCACTACAAGGTTGTTGGTATGTATGAAAATCACCATAAGGTTGTCTAGGATATGCATCATAGCCAGAAAATTGGTTTTGATTGTATCCAATAGAAGGTGGGTAATTGTCATAGTGTTGAGGTTGTTCAAAACCGTATCCATTGTTCCAATATGTTCCGTCCATAGTAGGTACCTGAAACAAGAGTTCTCAAAACTATGTTAAAACCAGAAAATAAGAAAAACTAAAAACTAAAATAAAAACAGAAATAAGAAACCAAAAACAAGTGACAACCGCTGCCTCCCCGGCAACGGCGCCAAAATTTGATCGGTTGTCATCCGTCAAATATAAATTACACTTTATTACTACTCAAAATATAAATATAGCAAGGGCAAGAAAGGATCGTTCCCACAGAGAGGACTATGGTTGTCAAATTTTTTCGGTTTCTTATATAAAAAAATGGGGGATTTTTATGATTTTTATATACTAAAGTAAAATAAAAACAAATAAAGAAAAGTAAACACGCAAATCAAGGATGTGAAATATTGGATAAAGGTTTCATCTTCATTAGCAAACAAGTTTTGAATGTATGAATAGAATTCGTATTTAATCTTGCTACCATCAAAAGCCTAGAGAATCAAGAGAGCAAGATAATCTATTAATTTCCTAAGTTCATCAACACACACATTAGAGCTGCGTATGTGAATTCTACCTAAAGAATAACCCGACGCCTTGCGCTAATCAAGTTCAATTCCCATGAGCATTAAGTTGGGAAATAGTCTAATCAATGCAATTGTCATACATTGCGCATAACAATTCGGATAAAGGTCAATTTCTACATATGACTACAAGGATGTATCACTACAAACTATAATCATATCATGCTACTCGTATTCAAGGTTATCGCTCGATGAAAAACCCTAAAATAGCTATAGATATGGGTGTGAGTTCAATCAATTCTAGACTCAACCAAACAAACACTCAATCATATTGCAATACATCAATCATGCAATTGTTATGAGCAGTAGAAATCAAACGAAGATATTGAGAGAAAACTAATTCATAATCAAAACTTTGTTGCAAAATCCAACTACATCTGCAACCAATAACAAAACTTAGTTCATATTCATGGAGTTCATAACAAGAAGGAAGAGAAAACCTATCACGTTTCTAAACACTAGAACAAAGTAGAAGACTCCCTAATGGAGATATATATCCGATTAGAGAAAAAGTTTTCTATTTATATGTTTCTTCCATTCCCAAAAGGATACTCTTTTCAATATTAGGTCTTCTCAAAACCCATCTCCAAGTGGTCCACCAAGCCCATAGTGTGAGAAAAATCCATGTAAAATCATGTCCAAAAATTACCGCCGGAAAACTGGTGCCACCGGCCGGAAGTTGGCCGGAATTATCACCGGAAAACGTCTCAGGTAACCGGCAAAGTCAAACCGGTCATTGGTCAACTGGGTCAACTCGGTAGTCAATTGTGTTAGCTCAGTCAAACTCGGACCGAGTCAAACCAGGTCATATGAGTCAGAAGCTGAGTCAAGGCTACTCAGCTGAGTCAGAGTCTAAATGGTCTGACTTGTAGGCCTTAGTCTTGCACTGCATAAGCCAGAACCTGTGTTGCACAATCATTGCACCTGCATCACACAACACTATAGCAGCACCTCAATTTCAGCTGCATCATTTCTGAAGCTGCATAGTCCCATTTCAACTCTGCCTGCACATTCACATGTCCAATTTCCACCAGTTTATACCAGCAGGCATTGATAACACTCCACACTGCCATACAAACCACAACAACATCCATTCAAGCTTCAATGTAATCTCATCTCCTCCTTTCGCAGCTCTGCACCTGCACCTGAGTCTCCACCATTTTCAGTTCTACTAGGCTCACAACCATTGCAACAGAATCAGCACTCTCTCGCAGCATCTGTAGCTATGCATCATATCCAGCATCTCCCTGTAGCTCATGACCAGTTCCTTACTTAAACTGCACCTGCAATTTCCTTGAGCTTCACTCAATTCTCCATTCCCTGTATCAATAGCCATTTTCTCCATCCATTTCAGTTCCTCCTCATCAGATCCACCTCAAACTGCAACACAACATCATCCATACACACTTCAGTCCAACAAATACCAACACAGTTTCAGCTGCAACACAACAGTTCAATTCCAATTCTCGGCATCAGTTCACTTATTCTCTTCTCTGGTAAGCCAACATAGCAGCAATAGACACCACTGCAATAACGATAAGACAAGCACCTACACAAGCTAACTGCAACCCCTATCATTTGTATCTTCTTGTACACCACCACCAGACCAGCAATTATCTCGGTCTTGTCTTCAAGCAACACCAACAGCTTCTTTACTGCCAACAAACCCATCTACCTGAGCATAAAAACTCCACTAGCAACTGCAACTACATAATCCTTCCATTTCTTCCCTGATCTTCTTGAGCACCACTGTCATTTTCACATTCCCTGCACTGCAACTCACATTCAAGACTAACCCAATGTTCTTATACATACACAACCCTCAATTTCAACCATAGAATCCATTCACAACCATCAATGGCAGAAGCCATCTCAATTCCCAGTTGCACCTACAATACATTTCCTGATTCAACATTAGGTCATCACCAACTCTTCACAGATCGAAACCCTACTTCCTTTATCACTTTCCAATCGACAGCAGCAACTTCACCTTCCCTGATTCAATACCAGAATCAATTTGGAACCAGCATCAACTTCTCCTGCATCTGTTCATGACTTCAACTGAGTCATACCCGTCAATTATTTTCGGATTCTTATAATCATCCAACCACCAACAATTGAAACCCCACCTCGAATCTTGTCATCACCCATCTCTGCTCCTTCCTCAGCTCAAATTCTTCATTTTTATCACATAATCGAACATCCAACACAAACCCTAGTTTCTCTGATTTTCAACCACAGATACTGCGATTCAACAGCTTCAGATAATGAACTCCATTTCTCAAATTCAGATTCACATCACAACCCATTAATTCATCATGACCAACGAATTCATTAATCCATTCTTCTGAATTGTATCTTCCTTCAACTATCACAGATGGATCTGTGTTTTCTCGTCTTCCGGCCAGCAGAGCCATCTCTTAAGTTTAGGCAAATGATTGAGATAAAATTTCTCTCAATTTTACGGTCGATGTAATAGAGAGTGGAAATTATATAGGCACCCGTTCATATTGATAAGGGCCGCCCAGCTTCTTCTATGGCTTGTTGGTTCCAAATAACCGAAAACCTAATTCCTTGTCCAACTATCGGTTATAGATAATCGACCAGTTCATCTTCATCTCTCCATCTTGCTCATTCTAGCCGACTCCAAGTACATCTCGCATGTGAATTGATCTTTTTGCGCTTTACGCTTTAAATGAGTGATTTCTTCTCCTTTTTCTCTCGGTGACTCCAAAACACCTATAAAACTCAAAAGCAAACATAAAATACATAATTTACAAGAAAAGTAGCAAAGAAAGCATAAATACTCGATATAGAATTAGGTGTTTTAGACACCTATCACTCTCCCATAGATTCTGATGAAGATACTGCACATCTAACATTTTCTGCTTTATACGCTGCAAACAACTCCGCAAAAATTTTCAGAACATCTTCAACCCATTTGTCTACAAGTTTTTTCTTCATTGTTGGATCATAATGCACAATTAAATCTTCAACAGTCACACGTAATCCATTTTATTTCTCTCTTGGATCAAGAAGTACATCCATAAACATCAACGGATTCATCTTTCGGTATGTTCCCCAATATTTGTTGTACTTGAGAAACATTACAATACCCATGTGGCTTAAGAAAGGGTCCTCATGTGTATTTTTCCATTCTTCTAATTCTTGACGAACAATACCAAGTTCCAATAAAAAAGAATGAGAAGTAACATAAGTAGAAGCTGAAAATGCAACAGTTGCTTCATAAACTACCTATAGAAACTTAATCAGAACTCTCACGTTGCACCAATCATATCGTTCAGGAGCATGCACTTTTGGCCTGTTCTTTTTCTTTGTTTTACTGACAGCGGCAGAATCTTCTTCTTCAGTAGTATCAAGTTCTTCTTCATCGTCTGATTCCAGATCATAATAGCATCAAGATCAACAGTGTCATCACCATCACCCATAATATTATCTGGTACTGGAATATCAAACCAAAACTCATCACAAAAAGACTTATCCAACTCACGTAGCATTTCAAATGCCTTCTCATATCGTTCAGCAGCAACAAGCATTAAGAAAGTATAATTCCACCGCGTTCTCACATCTAATATCAGACCCTTTTTATAATCTATTCTTGCCGACTCAGCAGCCTCTGTAAACCTTTTATATCTTGCAGGAGATTTCGTGACATATTTTACCACTGCCCTAATCCTGAGAATTGATTTATGATACTTCTTCATACCGTCCTTCACAACAAGTGCAAGTACGTGAGCCGCACATCTAACATGTAAATGTTTAGCTCCGAGTAATGCAGAACCCCAACTCTGAACTCTTTTCCTCAAAAAGTCAACAACAACTTTTTTTTGCAGAAGCATTATCAAGTGTCACAGTGAAAACCTTTTCAAGTCCCCAGTCTATCAAACATTTCGACAAAGCCTCTCCAATTTTTGTACCTTCATGGCTATCAATCAAGAAAAAACAGATAATCCTTTTATGTAGTTTCCAGTGATGATCAATGAAATACGCAGTCACTACCATATAATTGTAATTCTACGATGACGTCCAAGTGTCAGTAGTAAGGCACACTCTTACCTTGTTTGCTTTGAAATAACTTTTCAGATTAGCCTTCTCTGTCAAAAACAGCTTGCACACATCACGGTATATTGTCATACGACTTGGAAGCTTAAATCGAGGCTCAAAATACTTACAAAAATCTATAAAAGCTTCACCTTCAACAATTATAAAAGCCATTTCATCGGTAACGATAAATTTAATCAACGCTCTCCTGCACCCATCTTGAGAAAAAGACACCCCAACCAATTTTGGTTCCTCTCCAGGCTTGCAAGGCTGGAAGTCAAGTGTTTGTTGTCCTGCAGCTCTATCTTCCTTATCCATTTCATTCTTATACTTCTGACACTTATCCAAATGAGTTTGAAGGTTAGAAGTCCCAAGTTTCTTACCGTCCGCACGTGCCTTACCAATCTTGTAATTAGCCTTTTTTGCAATGTTTACATTTCGCTCTGTCACCATTTTCATAAATTTCATAATGATCCCATACCTTTGATCTCTTCACACCAGCATTAGGATTATTAGCTAAGCATTCATCTGCGGCACAACCTTGTGAAGGTTCAGAAGCTGGTGCGAGATGAGCCGTGGTACTCACTTGTCCTGGCGATGGTCCATGCACTTGTCCAGAACACGGTGGACGTGGAGGGGGAGGTCCCATTTGTGATGCCACTCCATGTATAATTGGAAGATTAGAAGTAGAATCATCTTCTGAGATTTCAACCATAGTAACCTGTAGAAGATGCAAATGTGTCAAATTATTGAGAACATAACTACCATGAGTGCATGACAGTTGAAACTAGAATTGCTTAACAATGTGCCTAAAAACAGTTCAAAAACTAAAGAAAATTGATGATAACCCATTAACCTATGAATCAACTAGGTTTAGAGAAAAACAAATCAAATTCAATTAAACTAATAATAAGATTTGATGAAAAGTAAACAAAGTGATGAACATATCAGAGAGAGCAAAGAAAAAAGTGATGACAATGCGTACGTTGTGATATTTTTTCCAGAGTTGTAATTTGTCGCTTCAAACCTGAACAGTCGACACTTTGAGCTGCTAATTCTGCGGGTTTTCGGTGTAAGGAACTGAAATGCACATCACCTGAAGCAACAAAACAACAACCTTATTAATGGATGAAGTCATTCATGGTCATGGAAGACCACCTTAATGAACATGTAAACAAAAACAAACACAACACTATAACCAAGTACAGGAGACACTTAGTATTTGTAACATAAACTTTTGAATACATTTGTGTTGATTAATGTAGTTGCAGAATATCTTACAACTACACCCTCATTAGAATTCATAAAACTTTTAGAAGTTCTTGATTAAAAATGACACTTTTGATTAATATTCTCAACTGATTACAAAGAAAAGTGTTAATGGAACTTAGAATAGCTACAACTTTCTCTGTTCTCTCTCCTAAGACCTTTTCTAACACTCACTCAAAGAACCTCCCTAATCTTGCATTTGAACTAATATTTATAGTGAAATCAGCATAACTGTATATATATCTGCGAAGCATCGCAACCTATATTCCTAAATTTATTCTATGTTCGCAAACCCGTCACACTTCTCCCCCCCTTCTTTATTATCGCATTATCTTGCGACACTTTCCTTCTGTCTTTGTTATGATGTTCGTAACCCAACATCTTGTGATATTCTTCCCCTACATCTTGCCTCTTCTCATGTCATTTCTGCGAAGAAGAAATGTCTTGAGAATCATTATTCTTCATAAATTTAATATAGTTATCATCACCTGTTATATTCGCAACACGTGTTTTCCTCTTTCATTAAATCTTCGCCACGTTTTTTCATAACCGTCCTTCTCAACCGCTCACGTCTAATCGCATTGATGAATTTCTATCTTTATCAAACTCTTTTCTTTATAAATACTATCTTTAATTCCTCTTTTTATTCTTTTATCTTTTTTCATCTTCTCTGTTACATCTGCTTCTGCAACTTCTTCCTTCTTTCTTCTTTTATTTATTTTCTTCTCTGTTTTCTATCCTTCATCTAATGGCTCCGAAGAAGAAAACTGTGGAACAACTTAATGTAGAGCTTGCTGATAGAGATCTCGTTTTTTCTTAGATTGAGGGTCATACCAATAAATCCTATCTCTGTATGGAACTCTTCACCGATCTCCATTGGGATGATCGGAAAATTTTAGTATCACGAGGTCAAATCCTCGCAGGTCTTCCTCTTCCTCTTTATGATGTCAATCTTCCTTTATTATACGAGATTATTTCCCATCCAAATTTCTCACGAGCCATTTATCAATTAACTGGGGATTACATTCGTATTCTGGTTGAATTCGCAAACCGTGCTGCTACTGGAAAATCTTTATATCCAATTGAACTTAGGAAACCTGGATTTAGAGATGCAGAGATTATTGTTGCAAATTATACAGTCGAGAATTTCTTTAAAAATTATACATTAATTCCTGCGAAGAGGGAAGATAAGCGTTGGGGTGTTCGTCTTCATCGTAAATATGATGTCGCAGAAGCTGATCTCCTTATGCATGATATTGATTATGCTTTTGGAAATAATCAAACCCCTCGCCGTTCTCATGATGAAGATTGGTACAATTATCCTCTAGCACTATCAGGTTCTTACATCTCTGGGATAGTAGATCTTCCTGCGAACCTTCAAGATCGTGACTATCAACCTTGGGTCTTTTCTTGGCCTACTAGAGATAAATATGTATGTATCTCCATCTCCTTATCTTCTTGTTATTTTTCTTCTTTTATTAATACTTTTGCAATATTTGCCAGGTGAATGATCTTAAGGAAAGTTATCTTAAAACTGGGAAATCCAGCACTCGCGAGGCTTTCAATTTATTTTCAAATGAGGTAAGAAACATTCTTATATGTATTTTAAACAATATATTGTTGCCTCTGTTTCTTATCCTTATTTGAATTTGTAGATTCTTCCTGACTTCCCTGGGGCTGTTGAGAGTAAGAACAAGAATTCAACTTCTTCTGAAGTGCTAACTGCGAGACAAAGAACACTTCGCTCTGCGAAGAATACCAAGATTTCTGGTAATGAGGAAAAAGATGTTCTTCGCAAAGGAAAAAGGAAACTTGAGGATATTGCTTCTGCGAGGAAGAGGAAGAGACTCCCACTCAATGCTTACTCCAATGTGATCTCTTCTAGCAAGGATGTTGACGAAGATCAAAATGATGAAGATGACAGTTCTAACTCTGATACTATTTCTGATAGGAGGAATGATGATGATGATGATGAAGAAGATGAAGACTACAGAAATGTAGAAACCTTTGAGTCTGCAATGACTCGATTGTATGAGACTTTTCTCAACTCTTCTCGTGAATTAGGAAAATCTCCTACTGCGAATGCTCATAGGCATATTGCGAAAGCTTGCAAAGTTTCCACCGTAATCAACAATAATTCCCTCAATGGAATTTCAAGATTTGTCTCTCCTGCTACGTTATATTCTTTGGGGAGTATGGTAAATTTTCCTCTTATTCCTTGTTTATCTCCTCTATTTCATTGATTTATAATCCCTTTTATTTGCTCAGGTTGGGAGGGTTAGCTGTGCAGCTGCTTCAGACTGGGAAACACGTCATCCAATTGCTGAGAAGAAAACTTTAATTCGTTGTAACAAGTTGGAGGTTGAGAATGCTAAACTTCACCAGAAGATAGAAGATTTGAATATTGATAATGCAGAATTAAAATCCCTCTGCGAAGGTAATGAGCAATCTGCGAGTATCGCAACTGGAAGTTCTTCTCTCCTTGAGAAGAATAATCAAATGGATCTTGAAGTTACTTCTCTTCATAATGATAAGAAGCAATTAGTAGGTAAGATCGCAAATCTTAATCGTCTTAACTCCACAATTTGTTAATCAGTTCCTTAATTTATTCCCTTACTCTTTATTCTCTTATTTCTTACTTTTTCCTTTTTCTTTGTGAATGCTGAAGAGGATTATATGAAGAGGATTGATGATTTGGAAATTATTCTTGTTGCGCGTAATAAGAAGATTTCTGATTTAAAGTCTCAACAGAAAATTTCTCAGAACAACCATGGTTTAAACATCAAACGCTTCCGAGCTATGATGACTCGCAAGATTTTTGAAGATAATCAGATTCCTCTCAAGAGATATCAGACACTCCTTTCTGAAGAAATCCCTGATGATACTCCATATTTGGATATCTCTAATAGTGAAGTTGAAGATGATATTTCCGAAGAAGAAAGAGAAGATCATTTTGATGAAGATAAATCTCCCCCAAAGTAGTTTTATTCCTTCCTGTATATTTGCTTCAGTTCTTTTTGTCTTGTCTGCTTGAGTACAATATTTTCTTCTTTCCTGCATTTTTAATTGATCGACAATTTCCTTTTCGCAACTTAATTAGTACCAATATCTTGATTTTGCGATGATGAGTTGATCTTTTTGCATAATTTGATCATATGAAGAGGAATAATATTCCTTAAAGACCTATCTTAGTACTCCTTTTCCCCTTATTATTGCTCTTCAAGTGATCAATTGTTGTTGTAAGTATTAGAATATCTGCCTCAGTTTAAGTTGCGAAGTAAATAAGAAATCTCCCCCTTGAAGTATAAGAAGTATAAAACCTCCTTGAAGAATTATGAACCATCCCCGAAGAAGTATAAGAAGTATGAAACATCCTTGAAGAAGTATAAGAAGTATTCAATCCTTGAAGAAGTATAAGAAGTATTACATTCTTGAAGAAGTATAAGAAGTATTCCATTCTTGAAGAAGTATGAGAAGTATTCTTATCCTCGTAAAATTTAATTTGTATGAAAAATGAGAAGTATTGTGACTAAAACTGCCTCTTTTGGTAGGAATTCTTGATATATATTCTTTTAAGTATGTAAAGAATCTCCAACGATGTTGATGGTATTGACTTCATTAGTTTATGGGGTCTTATCATGCCTTCCTAAGTAAAGGTCTTACTTTGCCACCTCTTTTGCGATAAAGTCGCAGGACGTTAGTGCATTCGCATGCCCCAAACCCTTGACTTTATCTTAACAATATTTTTGTGGTTGCGATAATATGACAAGTCTGAATATACTTGTGAATATACAGCCTTGTGACATTATCGTCTTGCGATGAAATCGCAGGACGTTATCACACTTTCATGTAACAACCCATTGATCTCATCTTAACTTTTTTGTATTCAATTCTGCGAGTATATATATATATATATCTTTCTCTTCACTTTTTTTTTACTCGCAGAAATACGATTGTTGCGCAAATATGACAAGCCTTTATGTTCTTGCGAATAAAAAGCCTCGTGACATTTGCGTCTTATAGCACGTATCAGCTCCCTAATGGAGGGTGCTTCCCTTTATCTTCCCCTTGGTTGCCCCTTCAAGGAAGCGTACATCGACCATACAAGGTTAGCTCTTCCCATCCGGTTTTGCAAACAACCAGCTTTTGTTCGCAACCTCTTATCCATTTTGCCTATAAGGCTTATAGTTACGAGGTTGCACCCTATGGGGTATCTTTGGGCCAAGTGCATCATTTGTCAAGACTTGTCAAGAATGGCGGATGTGCTTCAAACCCACCCGGCACTCTTGACTCAACCGTGTACCTCGGCGCCTTGATCATTTTCTGCACTTCTTGGGAAAGACAGTATGCCTTAGTCGCCCAACCTAAATCATGTTACATCGCAAGATTAGGTTGAGAATCCAAGGTGTCTAACCCGAATAGGTACCCCGTTATTGGGTTATGTACCCCGTAATGTCCATGTACTCAGGTTCCGTGGTGGTGTTCCGTTTTCCCTGAGTCATGGCCCTAGGTATCCCCCTAAATGACGTACTTTAGGACTTTGCCTCTTGTGAAATGTTGCTTCGCGAACTAGGGTGTACGCCACAAAGGTTTGCCTGTGTAAAATTTCTGCGGCTTCCTTTCTTTTTTGAAAGCTGATCACAGTTTGCGGTTTTTTGTTCGCAATAAATTGTTTTATTCGTAAAAATTCATCTCAAATTTTTCATGTTGCGAAATACCTCATTTCATTTTCTTGTTTTTCAAAATACATTTTGTTATTCGTTGTGAACAAACATATTGATTACCTTTTTTCTTCATCGTAAATTTCTTGTATGCTTAACATTGTAACTTTACTCCTTCATGCCTTAGTCCTTAGCCATTAAATTTTCGCTTCTTTTCGCGGCCTTTGCTCTTTTTCTCCAGCTTTCTTTTTCAACAGCTTTTCCTTCGCAAACTTCTACTTATGTATTGTAACATTTCTTCCCTTCTACCCAATCACCCTTGATAACTCCAATCCCCTTTGGATGAGGAAATTTTATGCATTGATGAAGAGTTGAAGCCACTCCTAGAATCCCATGAAGCCAAGGTCTCCCTATCAGAGCATTGTATGGTGATTCAACATCAACAACGCAAAACAGAATTTCAGTTCGCATTCCACTTAAGGGAATTCACATGCTTATTTCTCATTTAGGTTTATTAGCAGTTCCATTAAAGCCATAAATCCTATAGGTAGAAGATATCAGATCTGCGTCTTTTCCCCCCATGGTTTTGTAAGCAGGATAGAAGAGAATATTGACAGAACTTCCTGTATCAATTAAGATTCTATTAAGACCAAATGATTCTCCATATGTATCATCTTCGCTTTCTCCCATATCCAGACAAATTTCCAATCTTACTACCAATGGATTGTCATGTATTTCACAACCTTCTAGAATTTCTGTGGCTTCAAAAGAAATTTCACGCTTCTGCCAATCTTCAAGTCGTGAAATTTTTGCGATGTTCATGATTTACCTTCCTTCACCATCTCTCGCATATACTCTGCTTAACACATTATCATGAAAATCTTCTATAGTTTTATATGAGTGAACAATAGAATTGCAGAAAATATTCCTTGCTTTTGATCCCACTTCTACGTGTAAGGTTTCCTTTCCCTTTTCTTGTATTGTGTTCACCATGCGAGTTATCACTGGAGACTGCGGTAATTGTTGCGACTGTGCTTGATTGAGTAAAAAGTGATCCAGTTTACCTTGATCAATCATTCGCAAGATAATCCTTTTGATATTATTGCAATTATTTGTAGAATGCCCATGAAAGTTATGGTACAAGCAAAATTCATGACTTCTTGGACCCATTGGTGGTTCCTTTCCCATATTCCATGGCGTTGGTATATTCTCTACCAGGATGATTGCTTGCCATATCTTTTCTATACTTGTATTCAAAGGTGGAATCTTTATCTCTTCTCTTATCATTCTTTGACCTCCTTGTCCATTGTTATAGTTTTGTCTATGATTCCCTTGTCCAAAATAGTTCTGCCTTTGTCCTCCATAATTTTCCTGTTCTTTGATCTAATCAGGGATCGATTATTTCCTCTAGGCTATAGAAATTCCTTTCTCTATCATACTCTTCTTGATCCTTGCTACCCATTGCTACTATTTTTGGTTGACCATTGTCAATTTTCTTATCTTCTGATATCTGCGAAGATGTTTGCGAGGATTTCTGCGAGGTACCTGCTACGACATTGATTATTTTGGGAAGTAAGTTTGCTCATGTATCTTGAGTGTTGGTATTTGTCACTGGATATGACTCCATGTTGTTTTGCTTTTCCTCTAATATAATGTACTCCTATTGCAATTATCACAACTCTGTCATCATAATAGAATTCTTTCTTCTGAAGATTTGAACATATAATTGTTCGATTGCGAACATCGCATTTATGAAAGACAAAATCAAGTATCTCTCATCCACACGCCCTGCCATATCGCTGCACATAGTTTTCCATCTTCTTACCAAATGTTTCAAACTTTCTCCAATTCTTTGTTTTAAGCCAAAAACATCTTCAATGCCAAGTCGCGAGGAATGATTTGTGATATATGCTCCTAAGAAAGTGACTTGTAGATGATTAAATGATGTAATAGTGTTCTTTGGGAGTCCTTCGAACCATTTTAGAGCTTCTCATGTTAAGCTTAATGCGAAGTACTTGCATAATACAGCATCGTGATTCTCCCATTGTAACATGCATCTTATATATGCTTTAATGTGTTGAATAGCACATGAAGTCCCATCAAAGATGCTGGTTAATGTAGGCAGATTGCATTTGGTGAATCCTCCCAATTGCACTTCTCTAGAAAAAGGTGTCTTCGCAGCTTCTTCTATTGCTTCATCTAATTGCCTTCTATCTCCTCATCCTCTATTGTTTATCATTCCTCTCATTTCTGCTAATTCTCAAAAGATCCGTTCATTTGCCTCAGAATTCTCATCCATTGGTCTCTTCAAAGCAGCCCCTCTTCTTATACGTTCTTGCATTTCTTCTCTTGCGATCCTTCGCATTCTATCATACTCTTCATTAATGTTTTCATTTGTACAATTTTGCAAAAACTAATATTATTACATTAAACTAGTTGGAAGCCTAACAAGCTAGGCTCCAACGACATACTACTACATTAATTGAACAAGTTGCTGTGCTAGCCTACCTACGAGCCTCATGGGTAACCTTGCCAAGGGAAGCCGAAGCGGGAGGGGGGGCGAGATTGTGTCACAAGGGGGGCAAACTAACACTACCTTCCATGTTAATTCCTGCAATATTACGTCATTGGGGACTTGAACCTGGGACCTCCTGTAACGCATGAAACTTCGGGGAACGGGGATGACCAGCTGAGCTAGGGCCCGTTCCTGTAATGTTATTTTGCAAATATGTTCTTTCCATATTGTCATAATTGTTTTGTTGCAAAGAATCTTGAAATTCTTGTTCTTCCATTTCTGTTCTCCTCATCCTTCTCATGTGAATATTAGGAATTTCTTCTTCTTCATTTCTCCTCCTTCTGCGATTTACCTCTCCTTGATTTGCCTGAATTCTGATTTGAGTATTTGGTTCATTCCTTACTATTTATGTTCGTTGATTTCCAACTCTCCTCTGAATTCTATCATACTCAAGATTTTGATTGTTGCGAGCCTGTTCATGTCTTCTTTCTCCATCCTCGTAATTGTTTTGATGCATCGCTTGTTGCAGTTCTAATTCTTCCATTTCCATTCGCAATCTTTCTCGCTCTCGAGTTAAACGCGTTCGTTCCGTATGTTGCCTATCAATTTCTTCCACAAGTTGTTGCTCTTCCTCTCGATTTTCTCCGTCATTCCGGTTATTTTCCCTTGGAAATGGTTTTGTTCGTAAATTATCCACGTTTTTTTCGTTATTCGGTATTAAAATGAAGCGATTCTCTTGATTCCTTCCAACCAGATTCTGCGCTTGTCCTTGTATAGCACTTTCACTATTGATTGTTGGTGAATTTTGTTCTTCTCTTTCCGGTCTAACATTTGATCTCGCAGCACTTTGAGATCTCCTCCTTTGTAACATCTCATTTTCCCTCCTCAATTCATGATTCTGTCTCGTCAGATTTGCACGTTCTTCAGCTTCTAACCTTCGTTCTTCTTGAATTTCTTGTCTCAATGTTTCCAATGCCTCCATTTCTCTTTCATGAATTGTTCCTCCCATTAATCTCCCATTTTCTCTGATTTGCGGTTCTCTATATGTTTCTACTGGTGTATCAGTTCTCCAAGTGTGTACACTCACTCGATCATGATCCATTGCTCTCCCTTGTGTTACTGTTTGTTGAGTTTGATTTCTTTGATTACTCCTTCTCCTACTAAGTTCTCCTGTTATGTTTGCTTCTCCACCTGCGAGTCTTACACTTCTTCTTACTGCAGTCAATGGTTCTGATATATTTCTTCTTCTAGCCATTTTTTTGATGCAAAATTCTTTAATTATCTCTTTCTTTCTTCACAGATTTCTTTAATACTTCTTATAGATCACACTTTCAGAACATCTTTATGATCACGTTCCCTTCTCTTCATTTACAATCTTTATCCACTGGCTTTATCTAATCTTTAGATTTCCACAACTTCTTCAAATTTCTGCTATAACAATCTTCGTCCCTGTTTCTAGCGCCAATTATGTAGTTGCAGAATATCTTACAACTACACCCTTATTAGAATTCATAAAACTTTTAGAAGTTCTTGATTAAAAATGACACTTTTGATTAATATTCTCAACTGATTACAAAGAAAAGTGTTAATGGAACTTAGAACAGCTACAACTTTCTCTATTCTCTCTCATAAGACCTTTTCTAACACTCACTCAAAGAACCTCCCTAATCTTGCATTTGAACTAATATTTATAGTGAAATCTGTACAACTGTATATATCCTGCGAAGCATCGCAACCTATATTCGTAAATTTATTCTATGTTCGCAAAACCGTCACACTTCTCCCGTGCTTCTTTATTATCGCATTATCTTGCGACACTTTCCTTCTGTCTTTGTTATGATGTTCGTAACCCAACATCTTGTGATATTCTGCCCCTACAATTAATTAGTAATTCAAAGCTAATTTTAAAAAGAAAATTAGAACTTCTTGGCTGGTTAGACACCTATACTCATCTAGGAGCTTTGTGCTTTCTATTTCGAGGTAAGGGATATCATAGCTAAGGTCAGATGTGATCATGCAGGTGCACTGATTGCAGCTAAAGAGGAATTTGATCAAGGCAAGGGATAACGAATAGCGCTGAGGCTCTAACTAGATTAGAAGCTGTTGAAGGGTGTCACTAAAAGAATTCGAACAATCAATGTCCCCTTAAAATATAATGACAAGGTATTGTAGATGCTCAGTGTAATCATGTCTTGTTGTTTGTATAAAGAATTAAAAAAGGAAGACAAAAAAGAGAAGCATAATTACCTAAACTGAGTTTGTAATCATATCATGACCAGACATTGTATGAGGTTCTTCAAACTAAGTTAAGCAAACACATCCTATTGTCTCTATTCACTTCATGTACATAATATCACATATGTGATGGATTGTAAAACCAGAAATGAATTAAACCGTTTGATAAGAAAAGTTAAATCCACCTCGTTTGTAACTAACCAAACTTGCAAAGTTAGAGAAAGATTAGAAATGATACTTCGACAACAAAAGCAGACAATCGGTCGTTTGTAATCAACATATGCTTTTGTTGTCCATTATCATTTCTGATTTTTCTTTCCATATTATGCTATCATTCAATCATGCCAAGGGAACCATAAAACTTGAAGTGCAAGTGGGGATCGCGCCAGTAAAGCAACAACAGACCCACTCTGATGTAAACATTTCATAAGATACTAGATTCCCCATTATACTTCCAGTTAGCTACCTAATAAACCACCACTCTTCAGGTGTATTTCATGAAGAAGAAAAAAAAATGCTTAAGAAATAATCTAAAGGGGTTGTGTTATGAGTTTTAAGCTGTAATACAAGTGAGCACGCTTACCGGAGCACAAAATGTTCACACCATAAACTCAGTGATAACTGATAAATGAAACTTACCCCTTTATTGTTGTTTTCCCACAATGTCTTCAACAGAATCAACACCATAATCCACTGCCTGCAACCACACAAAAACCAAAAGGGAAATCCAACAATATCATCACATTAGGTCATAACCAAGATTCCACCATCAAATCGTATTTCAACAAATCTAATAAAAACCCAAAATCAAGCCCATAACTACCATTATCAAATCCATAATTACTAACTCATTAGATACAGATCAAAACGATTTCTTCTCGATAAATACAAAAGCAATGATCGAACCACATAGATTTAACGTTCTTAATATTAATTTTGATGAACATAAACGAAACCCTAACTGTAGCTATATGAATTATAATGAAAAAATTACAAAAAAAAAACCCTAACTGTAAATGTATGAATCTTAGCATCTTACTTACCTGAACTTTGAATTAGTGTTTAATTTGTTGTTGCGTTCGTCGTCCTTTGATTTGAATCGAAATGGAAAGTCTTGAAATCAGTAGACTCACTGAAGTGAAGAAGAAACTAAGAGATAAATATGGAGGCAGTAGGCACCGAGGCAGTGGTGTTGTTTTGTTTGCGATTAGGTTTAGGTCCCTTTTTTCTTCTGTATATGTGTATGAGAATGAACGGCTAGGATTAACTGATTATGTATAATCTAAGGGTTATGGTAGTTTAAGGCGGGCGGTCGGGTAGGGTCGGGTGAGGAAAGCTTCGACCCATAGTCGACCCAACATATGGCGGGTTTTGATGATACGACCCATAGTCGACCCACTCCTAAATGGGTCGGGTCGGTTGCGGGTAATTTACGACGGGTGTGGGTTGACGGACGGTTTCTTGCAAAAAAAAATAAAAAAATAGAAACCATATGTAAATCACATGATCCTTGTCTAAAAGACAAAGATACCAAAATCAATTGGCTGTAGGTTTTTCAACCATGCATGTGATTAATTACCGAATAGGTAACCAATTTTCGGTGATTACAATTTTATTAGGGGAATAAAAACCGTAAACCATCTTTTGATGGACTTATTTTTTCTTTCTCTATAAAGAGAATTAGAGAAGAAGGAAAATCAAATTTATTTACAAAGTGATCACCCATATATAACGATATACAACAGCATCAAATCATTATACTTTATTATTAAAAATAAATAATAAACCCTAACCGTAGTATTCGTCAAACCAATATTAATTCCATACGTTGGTGTTACACCCTATGGGCCATATCGTCAACACATAAAGCACCCATCGTTGTTAATATAGCTAGGGGATCCAGTAGGATCACTTCTATGCTTATTTCGTGTCGGACCTATAACATAGCCAACAAGAATTTAGTTAGAATCCTTTTATCATTAGTACAAAACAGATCGAGGCTAAGTTTGCCTGTGTTAGTGGTGGTCAGGATTTGTCCAGGCAGAGATAAATCAAGGGACGTGGTTCTCCTGACCACCCCATACGACTCGCACGTGTGGCCTTAATTCCAATATTATGAATGAAAAATGAATACTCAAGTCAAGATATGGAATTTCAAAAATTATAACGGGGAGGTTCGAACTCATGACCTATTGTGTCATAAGAGTGGCCTCTAACCAGTGTTTCACCTTGGTTAGAATTGATAGAAAAGATAAATCAACAGTGGTGGTTTGTTCAACTTAAATACCATAATTGCTTTATTAATTAGTGTTTCACTAATTCCACATAATAAATAATCTATTCATTATAAAGTGTCTTATTAATTAGTGTTTCACTAATTGCTCATAATAAATGACTAATCATTTTTTAATTATAAATGTTTTCTTAATTAATTATAATATTTATTTCTATTAATAAGTAATTTTGATAAATAATATCAATAGACATTTTCTGCGACAATGAGTAGTAGAAGAGGTGCAGGCCGAAAGATTAGTGGTGGTTAAGGGCGGATCCAAGCACAATTATATTTATTTTTGTTCTTTTATCGTAAAATGGGATACAAACTCCATTTTTCACATGTATATAACTTGTCAAGAATTTTTCCTCCCTCTCTCCTCAAAATCCTGGCTCCGCCCCTGGTTTGTAGTGGAAGAAGTAGTGACGGTGAATGCTGTTGAGTAGTGATGGACAATATTAATTTTATGTTGTCGTTACAACATCGATAACATCGTAGTGTGGAAGATGTGGTTGGTTGTTTTTAAAACTTTTGATAAAGGAAGGTACCATATATTTCAGGGATGATATCATACAAGACAATATTTTCATGATCGTAGTTGGATCACCCAAATGGTACCCCTGTTATCTTTGGTACTATATCATATAGATTATGATTTTTTAATGTTAAAATAAAATTGATTGCAATAAAAAAAAATATATATACACGGAAAAATAAATAATGAAAGTAATCAATTGACGCAATTTTGTTCAATCTAAACCTCATACATGGCATTTGTGATTGAAAATTAGAATTGCGTCCAAAAACTTAAATGGGATGGGCGGCAGTATGGTGGCAGTGGTGGAGTCAAAAATTGACATTGAGGAAGCCTACTTTTTTTTCAAAAAAAAGAAACATGTAAACTTTGGTGGGCTAAACCATAAACTAAAAAATTTATGTAGTTATTAAAAATTTAAGGGGTTAGAGCCAGGTTAGTGAACCCTTAGCTCTGCCACTACGTGGTGGTGGATAAAAAAAAATGGATTTATATGGTTTTATGGTGGTGGCGGGTATTGGTGAACAAAAACATATTATGCTAATTTCGTAATGCCACAAAATATGTAACGTTATAATATAAAGTATAAAACGTGGTTGATCATTCTAATGTTAAAATAAATTCGATAAAACACATGTCCATTTTAAAAAATTGGTGCAATCAATTGCCATGTTATGTAATAACTAAACGAACGACACAAATCAAGATCAGAACATATGAAATTATTTATTATCGATTTGTCTATGTAAAGAGTGGTTAGGATTTGTCCTTGGCAAAGATAAATTTATCGTTGGGGTTTGTTTAACTGAACCATTTTTAAATATTTTATTAATTAGTGTCTCATTAATTGTTCATAATGATTAATTAAATTTCTATTATAAATGTCCCTTTCATAATCTAACATAAATACATAATTTTATTAATAAATAATTGTACTAAAAGCTATATTAATTCTAATGGTGGTAGTGGAAGTAGGGTTAGTATAAACGGTGGCGGGTGTTTGTGAATGGTGGAGGCGGTAACATTACTATTGGTGGAAGAAATAGTGGCGATGGATGGTTTTTATGGTGGTGGGTGTTGGTAATAGTAGTGGATAATAATAGTTTTTGCTTTTTAGTGAGTCTTATTGACCGAGTAAAAAAAAATCTTCACAAAACATGCAACATTTTATTGTGAAAGATGTAATTGGTTGTTTTTAGCACCATTGATAAGGACAAAAATCAAATATTTCGAGGATGATACCGGAACGTATAAGACAATATGATCATGACTGTTGGATCATCGAAACTGTATCCATATTATATAAAGGCAATTGGTGTACCCGCGTAAGAGAAAATTACCACTCTCTCAAGTACTTTTACATTTTTTTTCCTGAAAGGCCATCAATGTCGAGTTTTTTCGCGACAACTACCTACAAAGACAACAACTTTCACTCAATTCCCGATATAAAACATTATTGACCGGGAAAATGTATTTGCATTCTAAAATATTTGTTTGAAAATTATGTTTTTTCATCAAAATCATCATAAAAAACTCTAAATCATAAATCTAATTAATTTCGCCTCCGATGTTTATAAAATATTTTTTATATTTTACATTCTCAAATCATGCGACCTCTTGATTACAAATCAACAATATCAAATTACGGATCAATATGTATAGGTTTCATTCACTGGGTTAGAATGTAGAGTAGATACAGATGGTAGATCACACAAAGCAGAACATGACTGAGAATACTTCAATAATTTGGTCAAGAAATAAAGTCAAAAATTTAAGATTAACTTTCTATAGGACTAATTAGATCGACTTCGATAGGAGCCGACTAAATTATGGATTAATAATAATTTCCACGTAAAACAATTTCAAAACATAATTTGGCTAACTCTGCCTATGTAAAGAGTGGTCAAGATTTGTCCTTCGACAATTGATATGTTATGTGAGAAGAAGGTGATATCTAAGATCGAGGTACAATTCAAATCTATTAGATTCATACCATTTACAACTGGATGCCTTGAAAAAAATTGATTGTTATTATTATTAAAGGTAAGGGATACATTGACCACACCTGCGCAAATAGCTCACTTCGCAATGATTGGTTTTGCATGTACTGTCTAGAATGCAACGATGAATTTGAGGAAACAAGGCACCAGAAGCAGTGTCCGGAGTATTTTGGATATAGTAACTTAGACCCGATGTAATACTTATGTTTTTTTTTTAGTTTTTACACAATCTATTTATTTAAGAAAAATGAACATTGCAAATACATAACATCAACAAAAATTAGACAGTTGCGTTTGATAATAATACCACGATGGTCCTAAACGACAAAAGAAAGGAATTGTTGTAGAAGAATTGTTGGGATATATGACGGATTACTTGATACGAATGAAAGAGGTATAACTATTTCGATTCTGAAATCACATAAAGTTCACAGTAGAAGATGACATGAAGTTTAAAGTTAGTAACAAACATAATATGGCTAACTAAAATGTTAAAAACAAACAGGATATATAAACTTAGAAAGCCTTGGGACTTGAAGAGGCCAATTTTGAAAACTACAATCTTAGAAAGCAACGATCCACAATACCATAACTTTTTTATAAATATTCAACGTAGAAGATGTCAACTTTTGTTAAAGGATCTATTGACAACCTATAAATTTGAAATAGGATCAGGGAGTACAATATGTGTTCAAGGTTCTTTATGAGGTAATGTGTCTCCAGATTGTATTCCAAGTGAAAGTAGGAACATATGGAAGTGAAAAAATGTCCAAAACTTTTGAAGTTACCAAAGCCTTCGTTAAGACGAACTGCTGGGCACGATACTTTGTTGAAGATTTAATGGCAGATGTTTGCATATATACAATCCATTCAAAAAGGTAATTGGTACACATTTTAAACATTGTCATCTAATGGGTGTTGAAAAATTACAGGAAAATCATGTCACATTGGAGAGTTTGTATCATCAGTTCGATGCAAAAATATTATTCTCTCGCCTATTTGGAGGATCGACAACATGACCATGATAGATGAGTCTACCGGAGCGAAATAGGAGCATATGGAGACTTTTATGGACGATATTGATTAGTTGATTTCACTGAGATGAGCGCCGCTGACGACATATTTCCAAAAAATATTTAAACTTCCATGTTCATGTAAAGCATTATCTCATTATAAGCAAACCTAAATAAAAAAGTGTCTGGAAGTTAAGATTATATTTCTTTCGTTTGAGTAAATCTATGGCGGTAAAATATTAAAGGAAAAAAACAAGAAAAAAAGAGAGGAAAATCCCGACTATTTTTATGACAAACCCATATTAAATCATAAGGAGTTGATAAGTATTCGGGAAACAAATTATACGATATATTAAAAATGAATCAACATCATGGCCCGTGCCATTACGGCACAGGTTAAGGGCTAGTAATAAATATAAAAAGAAAGGAAAAACTAAACTAAACCAAAATAAAATATATATATATATATATATATATATATATATATATATATATATATGTTGATCTCTGTGCTTTCAGTTGGTAGAGCAACGTGCGTGATAACGTCTTGTACAAAGGAGAAGGAGACAGAAAATAGGGAAAAGAAGAGAGATTTCTTATTCATGTGCATGCAATACAAAGGTTTACATACTTGGTTCCCAAGTAATAGGGTTCCACTAAAGTGGGCATCTATATAATAAACTGCCGTTTATAACACTAATCTTATTAGTTACTGGCATGTGTATACACCCCAATTTTGCACGGTCACAAACACATGCCGCGAGATCGTTTCACTATCGGGAAAATTAGGGGGAGACCCAAAAAAAAAAAAATTCTCATTGTCAAGCCCACAATTAATTTTTGGTACGGTAACACCCATAATTATATGAAATTATTAATGAATCAATACATAACTCGTTATGCATACTATCTTTTCAGGCATAACTCGTTATGCAGCTTAATTTTTCAGGGGTATTATTGGATGCGCAACTTGGACATAACATATCTAAAAATCCGCGCCTTAGAATTTTACAAATTTTATATCGTTGGAAATCTTTTTAAAAGAGCTACGCAACGAGTACAAACAAGAATATCAAATTTTTGTTTTTCACGAAAAAATCGGAGGTGATCCTCATTTTAGGGAAAATTTTCGAAAACTTGATACATAACCATTATGCAGTCACCAAAAACGATGCATAACACATCATGTAGACGCATAATGAATTATGCAACCATTTTCTCCACTGCATAACAAATTATGCATTTGGATAACAAAGTTATGCATCTATAACAAGTTATGTAACCATTGTTTTGGTTGATTTTAGTGCGTACATAAAAAAAATTGATGCATAACGCAGTATGCATCCATATTTACGGATGCATATCAGGTTATGCATAAAAGATTGTGCAACAATTTTCTCGATGCATAACGCATTATACAGTCATATTTTCGGATGCATAACAGGTTATGCATCCATTTTCTTGACTGCATAACATGTTATGCAGATATTATTATAGGTGCATAACGTGTTATGCAACCTTTTTTTGTTGGTTTCAATACTAACAAAAGTAAATGCATAACGTGTTATGCAACCATTCTCTGTACTGCATAACAAGTTATGCAAACAAAAAAATGTTGCATAACTTGTCATGCACCTACAATAATAGCTGCATAACGTGTTATGCAACCATTTTCCGGACAACATAACAAGTTATGCAACAAATTTTGTAGATAGCAAATCTTGCATTGGAATGCAAGACTTAACATCAACATCTCTGTCACCACTTTCCCAGCTACAACAACAACACTACAACAAAATCTAGGATATCAAGCTTCTTGAAGTTATTTCTAGTTCTAGTTAAACATGGGAGTTGTTTGCCTAAAAGAAGGTGACACAAATCGATATAACTATCAGTTCGCATCAATCTAATGGCTTGTAATTCATAAACTCTCATTCCTCCCTAGTTCATCATTTCCATCTGCAACTGCCATCGTCACCATAGGAAATCCGCCACATGCAACTCAAATCACCATCTCAGCTTCATCTTCATCTCATCATAGACTCGATCTTCTCGATTGCTACCAACCACCACAGACTTCTCGACCTGGAAAAACCATAGACCTCCATCTACTGCATCATCTCCAAAACTCCCATTTTTCGAGTTTCATCTCTGCCAACACTCGCGATGAATATCTCGAGCACTTCTTCATCGACAACATCACTTCCATCACGTCATCAACGTCTACTGCCATGATGTACTGCCAATAGCAACTCCATCAACACACAACCCTGACCTTCTCCTCATTCGATAATACCACATCCACCAACTTTTCTTCAATCCTTATGTTCACAGCTCCATCGAGTACCATCAGTTCTGCATCTCCCATCTTCATTAATTCCATCGTTAATCACTGCCAAACTCGAGTTGTACCTTACCTGACTTACTAGTTTCAACCAACTTTACCTTAGCAACAAACACCAATATCAGTGGTCATTAATGACCATGATATTTTCGTCTTCATCTCAATTACCAACAGCAAGACCATGTTTTCGTTCTTTTCATAAAACTGACCCATCTTAGCTTCATATTCATCTCATCATAGACTCGAGCTTCTCGATTGCTACCAACCATCACAGACTTCTCGACCTGGGCAAACCACAGACCTCCATCTACTGCATCATCTACAAACAAAATGCAAATGGCACCAAACGAGAACAGTAAAACTTTGTCTAACAACAAACAAATTAACAAAATCACATACTATTTCACAAAACACATATCATTACCAACATTCAATTCAACTAAAGTATAAAAAAGACCTAAATCCCAACAAAAATACTCAAATTAGTAAACCCTAACTTCTTATACTTACCATAGAACTCAAAATTTGATCTCCCCAGTCGATTTTTCCTCAAAAATCAGACGAACAAACAAATAATCATCCATCAAATCTAATCCAATCCATCAAAAATCTATCAAATCGATTCAAATGTGAACCGATTGAGTTGAAATTAGTACCGATTGAAAAGGAAAATGAGGGGGGAAATGGAGAGAAAGAGAAATCAAGGGTTTGCAGAGTTCCAAGAATCTTTTCCCTTCTTGAGCAGCAACCTTCCATATTGACAAAACCCCAATCTTAGTTTCTTCTTTGATTCAACCAAAATCATAGTAGCAAACTCTCCCTCGAATCGTCGTTGTCTCAATTCTTCGATTTCCCAATCTGAGTTAAAAAGAATTGAAGACGATGAAGAAGAAAAAAGAACGACAACTGAATTTTATAAATTATGGGTCTCAGAATAATTTTCTTCCCAAAAATGGGTGCGCGCCTATAGTTTTGGGAGCGTGGGTTTCACAGTGGAAAAGTCTGTGAGAATGGGTCTCACTGTAGTTTTCACTATCCGAAACGCTCTAGAGGTCAAGCCCTGTCGCTTCTACCAAGTACCACCGAGTTTAGTATCCAAATTAATTAAGCTAGTCCATCACCTCAGGCCCAAACTGAGGTCCGGGTATAACCTAATGCCATCAAGTCCAATATGTGACCTAATTGCTTACTAGACTATACTAGAGTCGTTAGTGGGAACATCCAGCAAGTTCCTAAAATAATCTTGGCTACCCCAAAGTCCACCGTGCTTCCCTATAACCCATGTCCACATTACTCTAAACCCATCGACCCCTCAAAATGTCGACACATTTTTTTTTATTATGGTTATTGGAAAAACAATATAAATAGGGAGCTAGTTTTGGTGTCAAAGGGGGAGGGAAATTTTAGGAGAAAACTTTGGGTAGATTTTTAAGGAGAAATCAGAGGTAGAAATTTAGGAAGAAAACTTGAGGAAAAATTCTAGAGAAGAAATTAGGAGAAGGGAAAGTATGGTAAAATAGTTCGGAGTGCTAAAATATTGAAGGTGTTTGGATACGATCTTGCAAAGGCATGTATATTGTTGGATTCACATAATCTAAGTAACATTACTATTATAACTCCCTTGGCGAAAACATGTTTCACTTGGATTAAGTGCGGATTTGTGCAACTAATATTTTTGGCATTATATTTTTATTGTTTCATATTCTAAAGGTCAAAACCCCTAAAATCCCGATTATAAAGTAGAGGCCAAGTTTCGGATTGAACGAGCTAGGTGCCTCACACCTTCCTAGCCCGTATCTTGATTCTCGGACTTTTTTTTCTCTGCTTTGGACCAGTGTCTCTTTTGGGTCCCAAGTCCCTAAGTTGGGTGGCGGCTTCTTATTAATAATATTTCCACGTGATTCCCATTTCGGATATTTAGAGATCCTAACTGATTTCGACGATATCTACAGTGGCGACTTCACTGGGACTTGAGAATCTAACTTGAAATGTAATTGGGATTTTAGGCTTTTGATTTTACACTACTCGGTATTTGCACACACATACGTGCACATACCTATTTGCACATTTCATTACATTTCGCATCGTCAGACGTCCAATTCCAGCTGAACCACCACAAGCCTTAGCCCAATTACCAAATAAGACTAGTCTAACTACGTCTGAAGTATATTTTGCTAAGGTAACCCAAGCTTACCCGAGAATTAGTTGAACCTGCATGCACGTGCATTAATCGTAAACTGCATTCATTGTTTCACAAAATCCGAGGCATAAGCACACTCGTGTTACCATATAGTTTGTTTGTTTCCTTGAAAACAGGAACATGACCATAGAATCCGAAATGACTGGCGACACTGGGGCATTGTCCTGGTTACGCGAACAATTCCAAAAGATGTTGGATACTAAGTTCACTGAATATGAAGATAAGACCAAGAAGTTGACTTTTGAGACTATTGCTAAGACTCTAGGGAAAAAGAAAAATAAGGGGTCTGAAATAAGTGACAATGATAAATTAATGATGATGAAGTCAAAGAGAAAATTTTTGCAGAATTGGGAGCAACCACAGAACGACAAAGAAAATTATCCCAGAGGCTCAAAAAGATCAAAATGACGTTGCAGAAAATGGGTGAGGATACAGTAGATACACATGGGATATATCCTTATCACGATATTCGTTTACCTCATGGCTTCAAATTTCCGGATATGGACAGATATGATGGAAATGGGTGCCCCAAAATCCATATTCGTATGTATGTTGGGTACTTGAAACCATTGGGTATTAATGATGGGTTGTTATTACAATTGTTTCATAGAAGTTTGGCCGGTACAACCTTAAAGTGGTTGATAAAGACAGACCCAAGTCTAGTTTCGACTTGGCAGGATATGCTCGATATGTTTGTGAGACAATTTATGTTGGTCCCAGAAATGCATTTTACTCGGAAACACTTAGAGGCGGTCAAGCAAGGACCCACTGAGTCATTTACGAAGTTCTTTCCACGATGATGGACCAAGGCATTAGAAATTGATGGGATATTAAACGAAGAAGAGACGGTAGATATTATAATGAATTGTTTGAACCATGAATATTGGAACCGGATGATATCATCTTACCATCCAACATTACACTCTTTATGGAAGGTGGGTTCACAGATTCAAAATGCATTGGACATAGCCAGAATGACAAGGTTGACCAATCCGGAAAACTCTAATGGGAATAATAATGGAGGAACCACATTTATGGATGAAAATAAAGTAAATATTATGCCAGTTGCATCAGTAATTGCATCACCCACTGGACCATGCCAGGGGCAGAGCCAGAACTGGAATCAGGGAAGATATAGATGTCCTCGGAGGAATTTTGCAGAGACAAAGAACCCATTACCCTATCATCAAAGGGAACCCTAGGTCAATTTTGTCTTGGTAGAAAACCATACAAGTTTAGCCGACTCAATCTACAAGCAATAATCTGGTGTTAATCGACCCGTCCATATTAGTGAACTCTTCACGGATCAGGTACAAACTGTGAATTCATTTAATTCAACTAATCGTCCTGTTGTTTTGTCTGAATTAATGGAAGATTATTATGGAGTCGAGCAACCGAGGAACGTACCAAATTCCAATCGATTCCCAGCAAAGCCTTTGCATATCTCTGACCTTCTACCAAAGCAGACCGCACCTGTTAGTCCCGTGCATATTTCAGAGATCTTGTCTTATCCCGTTCAACCATCAGTGAGTCCAGTTTACCTCTCAGATATCTTGCATGCCGATTCAGTACATGCAACAAATCAACCTTCATCTATAAGGTGGAATCCATTCAAAAGTGAGGGTGGTGATGAAGTTCAAATTGTAGCAAGAAGCAGACTCATTTACAAGCCACCTCATCTCAGGGATGGAAATACAATGCCACCTACACAACCATCACCCAGGTTGAAGTCTATAAGACAAGAGGATGAACAAAAAGCGGTAAGAACAATAAATTTGAGTCGAGCAAGTCTCTAACTCATTCTCGTTGAGTCAATTCGGAGTTAAGGATACATCACCCGAATTTGTAAATAAGTCGTCTTTTATTTCCAATTTTCAAAATATTTCAAAAAAATCCAAAAAAATTAATAAACTAAAAAACCAAAAAAGATTTTGTTTTGCAGGTTGGAAAACAACATACTTGGTATAAATAAAGTGTTTGAGAACACTGAAAAGCCGTGGGGACTATGGAACCACCAAAAAGAAAAACTTGAACCGGCTAAAGAAGTAAAGTTTGTCAATCAAAACAAAGAAAATCAACCTTTAAGGGCACCTCAGAGAAAGAAGATGAATACAACCAAAATGTGGATACAGTGCAAGAATGTGCCAATACAGAAGACAGAAGTAGTGAATTTAATTGAAGGGAAACCGTCGCAGTTAAGACCACAATGGATGTTGAAGACCTATGATAAGAATATGAAGGAAGAGAGATTCGAAACACATGAAGATGAGATTTTTCCACCATATAAAAGCAAGACGAAGAATCCTCTACCTGAAAAAACGGTTTCTTACAAAGACGTGTTATTAAATTTTAAAAATGATGGATCAACTAATCAGAAGGCGAAGAATGATTTTCCCAGCATAAAGTTCAAGAACGCAATTAATCAGAAGGAAGTATATGATTTTCCCAGCAGCATGTTCAAGAAAGAAAATAATCATAAGATAATCAATAATATTCCGAGCAGAAGGTTCAAGGAAACAATTAATCATAAGGCAAATAATGATTTTCCCAGCAAAAGGTTCAAGACAATGAATAATTTCCCCAGCAGAAGGTTCAAGGAAGCAGTTTATCAGAAGGAAGTGAATGATTTTCTCAGTAGAAGGTTAAAGAAAGCAATTAATCACAAATAAATAAATGATTTTCCTAGCATAAGGATCAAGAAAGCTAATAATCGGAAGACAATGAATGATTTTGCGAGTATAAGGTTCAAGAATGCGTTAATCGAAGGTAATGAATGATTTTTCATACATATGGTTCAAGAAGATGAAACAAGCGTAATTTCAAGAAGATCCAAGAATCATACGTAATAGAAGAAATGTTCAACAATTTGATCGAGGCGACCAACATGATCCGTGCCCGACAAGTGTTACTCGACCCAAGAAATACCATACCTAGGTAAGTGCTCAAATCTATCTGGGGGCGTGAATTCACCAAAATTTATAGAGATTTTTATTAGAAGTCCAATTCTCTCTCATAGTGTCATAGTCTAGAGTGCGTAGTCGTCATCATGTTTTGGCCCCTTAAGTCGGGCTTCAAAAAAAAGGAATTATTATTTTTCGCTTTATAGTGTCAAAATTTTTTTAAGAAATAGCTGTCACTAAGTTAAGCCCTCACAAAAAATTAAAAAAAAAAAATCTTGGGGACACCATCATCATCATTTTGGTCCATGTCATTAGAGTTTCAGTCTTCAATTATTGTGTTCGGTCTTGTAAATAATTTAGAGAGAGATATGTCAGTCCATTTTTATATCGTCAGTAGTCATGTAAGTCATCTCCTAAAATTCTATGAGCAACGGACGTCCAAACAGAAAGAACTAAAAAAAAACATGAAATGAAAAAGAAAAAAAATAGTTATTAAACAACCACTTGGGAAAATTGGGTAGCACTTAAAAGAGATAGAGGAAAATAAGAGTCGCGTGGGAGAAAGTTGAAGATTTAAAGCATCGAACGTCATCTCCGAAAAGCAACAAGATCGTGAATCATTTTTTACAGTTTGAAGCCAATTGATGAAGTTAATTATAGCTGGGAGATAGCTGAGAGGATTGACAGATTTGAAAATTTAGATGGGGACGGTTATAATTTTGGCGGCATCTATCAGACACTTGGCAGGTCAGGATTCCCAAACCTTTGTATATATTGAGTATTTTTTTTTTGAAAATTATTTTCTAGTATTTGCTTCTTAATAAATATATATATATAATAATAAATAAATAAATACATAAATAAATAAAAAACTTAAAAAACTTAAAAAATAAATAAAATAATAGTGTTTATTAGGAAATGTGCCACTAATAGCTCTTTTGCAAGTTCATCAATTACAGGGTTTCTCCAGATTTTGGACGGAAAACTCTAGGAGGAAATGAAAGTGAAAGTGTATTTTCTTCATTAGGATTGTGGCAATCAAGAATGTATGGGGCAATTCGTATATCCCGAGCTTCTAAGGGATCATAGAAAACACCAGAGATGATGAAAATATTTGAGTAAAGTCGTAAAGATTGAAGAGCCTCTACTAAGATGATGCAATCGATGTGATGATGTAGCATGTGGTTAGGTAACTATAAGCCCTATAGGTAAAAAGGATAAGAGGCTGCGAAAACAAATGATTGTTTGCAAAACCGGATGGGAGGAGCTAACCCTGTGTGGTCGATGTAAGCCTCCTTGAAGGGGCAATCAAGAGGGATGTAGGGGCGGCACCCTCCATTAGGGAGCTGATCAGTGTCATGTAAGACGCAAATGTCATGAGGCTTTTTATTCACAAGAATAAAAAGGCTTGTCATATTTGTGCGGCAAAAATACAATAAAAAGACTGAACAAAAGATAAGATGAGATCAATGGGTCCTTGCACGCAAGTGTAAAGACGTCCTGAGATTTCATCGCAAGACGGCAATGTCATGGGGCTCTATTTTCACAAGAGTATTTAGGCCTGTCATATTGTCGCAATATTCCCAAAGAGGACTAAATACTATACAAAAATGTTAACGCAAGATCAATGGGTTCTTGTATGAAAATGCAAAAACGTCCTGAGATTTTGTCGCAATAAAAGATGGCAAAATAAGACCATTAACTAGGAAGGCATAATAAGACCACACAAAATTTATATCCTAAAAATAACCATAAAATTGTCTATACAAAGAAATTTACGAACAAGAGACAGAGGCAAATTTCTTTACGAACAAGAGACAGAGGAAAATTTCTTTGCGAACAAGAGACAGAGGCAAATTTCTTTGCGAACAAAAGACAGAGGTAAACTCCTTTGCGAATAGGAAGAACAACCCCAATCACAGGTAACACTTTTTATCAACATTAAGGCAATATTTTATAACATCTTTCATTTGGATATAAATAACAGAGGCAAGTATGGGAATGCATAAAATCGGAGATTATTATTTACTCCAAATGAAAGACTTATACAAAGAAAATTCATGCAAAAAATGCTAATGGTTATAATAATAATTCTGTTGCAAAAAGAAATTGTTTACTAACAAGTGCAGGAAAGATTGAAAGAGACGCAGAGACACATGGAACAACACATGAACATTTAAAAGGAAGAAAGAAATTTATAAGTGCTACCCAAAAAATCAAAAAGACAAAAAAGATCTACTCCTTAGGTGGATCATCATCATCTTCATGATCTTCTTTCTCTGAATCTTCATTGCCAGCATTACCATCATCATGATCTTTATCATCATCTTCATCCTCTTCACCTTCATCTTCATTTTCATCGAATTCCTCTTCACTAAAATCATCTTCAAAATCACTGTTGAAGATCTCTAGACAAGGAGTATCTTATGGAATATTCTCTTCTAAGATAGGAAAATCAGAGGAAGGAATTTGGTAATCATCGCAGACTTGCTGATAAATCATGTTGCGATAACGAGCAAGAGAATTCTCTTGATTTGCGATAGTAATGCTGAGTTGCTTCTTGTACAAATTCTTCCTCTCAGTGTGAATAGAAAGGTTATTCGCAAGTTTCTCATTTTCAGCTTCAAGTTCTTGAATTCTCTTCTCAGAAGCTGCGAAGAATCAATAATTAAGCTGCGATTAGAAAAAATTCCCAGAAAATAAGAAAAAATGATAAAGGAAAGATAAGAACCTTCTCTATCAAGAATCATGTCATTTATCAAAAGTGTATCCTCATTGCGGAGACTAACATCTACAGCTAAGTTTTTCCTAGCCCTATCCAAAACTGAGGCAGCCCAAGCGAATTCATCTTCATTACTTATGACAAGCTGCGAACGGATTTTGTTTTCTCTCTCACAAAGTTCTTCATTCTTGCGAAGAAGTATCTCCCGTTCGCGGTTAGTAGAAATAACTCTTTCTTGAAACTACGCCAAAGCTTTAGCGCCTTGATCTTGAATACGCTCTTTGTATTTCTCTAGCTTATCATACTTAATTTTCCACTTCCTAATTTCTGCTTTTGACGCATGATAATCATGCCTATTTCTATTAGCTGTGCTCAAACCAGCCCTATGTTTAATTTCTAATTGTCGGAGCCTAGACCTGAGTTCTTCTATGGACAGTGGGGAAATTTTATCATTTGAGAAACTATTTAAAGAATTATTGAGATGGTCAAGGAGAACATTATCATCAATGACATTAGGAAATGTGTGCAGAATCTTGCCTTCCTCAGAAAGATTATAAATATCTGCGAAGAAGAATAAACCTAATAAGATGGAACATTTGGTTAATCAACAAGTGGAGAATATAGAATACATACCATAAAGTTGGTCGTTAGCTTTCTGAACGTCAGAAGCCTTACATTCCGCATGATGAAGATCCATTTTTAGCTACTTGTTCTCCTTGCGAAGATCCACAAGTTCCACCTCAGCATGTTTTGATGACGCAGCCTCAGTCTCAATTTTCTTATTTTTCTCACTAAGCTCCTTATTATTTTCCTTCAATTCTTTCATCCTCTTCTTCAGTTGGTTGTGTTTTCCATTAAGATTCTCAAACCTGGTTTCCTAGTCTGAGGCAACAGTATAGGAAGCTCTTCCTACCTGAAAAACATATGCAATAAAAATCAAGATAAGAGAAAATTTTAGTCAGAACAACAAAAAGAAAGCAAAAGAATGAGGATAAATACCAAGGAACTGAGAGAATGCAGAAAGCTAGGAGAGATGAATCTAGAGGCCCCACGTAGGTTTGAGTCTTGATTTAGTGAAGCAGAGTTGCATATTTGTACAATACATTTGCATGTATCAGCAAGTTCTGTATCCCCCATACTATGCAGAGGTTCAGAGAAGATACCAGCAAGTTGCGACATGGGATATTCTTTTGGAGGATTAAGACTTGCGGCAATTGGAATATTTAGCTCTTCATCTATATCATCTTGAAGTTGCATAGTAGTATTCGCAGCATTGTGAGTTTGCGAAGAAGAGTTATCTTGCGTCTGAGAGGAAGAGTTTGCACCATACTTTTTATTAAGCCTTCTTCTTTTAGGATGAGGGATAACAAGATTTTATTCACTAGGAGTTGCTTTTTCATTTTCTCCATCAGTCTTTGCGGAAGTAACAACTTGTTTCACAAAAGGAATATCCTGCGATCACAGATAAAGATAAGAAATAGAGGCAACAATATATTGTTAAAGACTTAAAATGGTATTTGTTACTTCATCTGTGTACAACTTGAGAACTGCACGAATAGCAGGATCACCAGACTTCAGGTAGCTTTTCTTTAATTTATTGTTTGAGGGTGAAAACTATTCCTGCCGGTTTTGGTAAATTTGGGATGTGTGTGGATGAGGAATGAATTTAAACTCTAAACAAATGCACTGCACAGGAGTTCTTTCTGAATTCGAGATATTAATCTGTACAATTCTGGCCTAAACCAAAGATATGGCCGTTCTAGACTTGCTTCGGTCATAGGTGAAGGATATGAGGTTGATCTTAGGGAGGGAAGTGAAGAAGGTGTTGAGAGTGTGAAGGTAAAGGCTAATTATGACTTGAAACATAAGATGAGCAGGCTTGCAAATATTGCAGGCAGGCTCTGAGTGAATACAATCTGTATTGATACTTGGTTTTCTGTGTTGTTGTCAGAAAAATAGGGAGGAGAACCTATTTATACAAGTCATGAAGCCTTATTCACGCCTCTCGTGGGAAAGTGGGGAAGTGGAATGATGAAGGAAGTGGATTTGTGTGTTAGTGTCACACGGTTGCTTGCCCACTTCTCCTATCATCGCTAACCGCCCATGTTTCCCGACACGATCTTGTGATGGCGTGTTGCACGCTGCACGTGATAGGGTGTAGAATACATCCTATTTATTATCTATAGTTTATGCTTTCTTTGCTATTTTTCTAGTAAATTATGTATTTTACGTGTGTTTTGAGTTTTATAGCTACTTTGGAGTCACATGGAGGAAAAGAAGAAGAAATAATTCAATTTGAGCAAAAAGGGCAAAATTGTCATTTCACGACTTTTCCGGCCAAATTCCGGCGATGACAACAATTTTCCGGCGGCCAAAATACAGAGTTTGTGAAGACTTCTCTAGAGTATTCTAGACTCATGGGTGTGAGGAATTTGACTTGGAATTGGATGAAAAGGTGGAAGCTTTGAAGAATTGGACATGAATTTGGAATTAGGCTCAAGATGGGAAAGTGGACTTGGATAAGGAAAGGGATTCTATTCCTTGGAAGAATTGGAGAAGATTGAAGCCTATAAATAAGAGAAGTTCTATACTTTTCTACACACATCTTTTTACACACTTTTAGACACTTTCTTACACACTTTTTGGAGACACTTTTAGACACACTTTTTGGAGACACATCTTTTTGTACACTTTTACACACACAAAACTTTTCTTTTCTTTTCTTTGTGTGAACTCTTTTGCATGAGTAGTTAATTTTGATTAAGGATGATTTCCTAGTTCTAAATATGATTTGAGTTTTTGTTTTAAATTCTACTTTGAGTTTTTCATATGATTATCGTTTGTTATTACTAATAGGAGTGATCTTAAAGACATTCATGATTGATTGATAGGTCGTTTGGGATGCATACTAAATTGATTTGTTAGTTTAATCTAAAGCTAGTGTAAGTTAGGGGATAAGTAATCGTTTCTTGACTTTTCACATAAGTAGCAAACACGAGACCTTGTGGAGGGATTCCGTGGAGCAATTGTGTGTAATAACAACGTTAGCAAGTGGACCTTGAGCTAAGAGTTTAACTACTAATATCAACCTAAGAAATTCATAAAACTGAATGCCTGATCCAAGTTACATCTAGAGTGAGCTACTTCTAGGTGGTTTGGTGATTAGAATCCGGTAGGCGAGAACTTCCGTATCCGGTGAAATTAGGGATTTAGCACTGAGCTAGCTGCTTTACCTACGGTTGATGATAATCTGTGACTAATAAAAAGTGGAAAAGAACATAACTTGATTCATTGTTTTGCAACGAAAAAGGATTCCTTGATCATATTTCTCTTATTGATTTCCTTTATCTTTTAATTGCTTTTGTTTATTTTCTTTTCGCTTTTTAAGAACAATACCCCCTTTTGTGACAATTTTACAACTAATATCTCTTGCTCCTCGTGGGAACGATCCTTACTATCGCTATATTACTAGTTAATTAGTGAGAAATATCTTAATTAATTTGTTGTGGTTATGACACGCATAAAATTTTGGAGCGTCACTGGGAGCGGGGATGATTTAGTTGTTTTTATTTTTCGTTTTGCTTTATTCTTGCTTTGTTGGATTCTATATCATTTCTAACTTAGTTTTTGAGATTTTTTTTTCAGGTGCCATGTATGGTGGACAAGAGCAAGCATATTACAACAACCAATACGGTTTTCAACCTCAACATTATGGAAACTCCCAACCTTCCTTAGGAGATAGACTTTATGGATATTCTCATACATATCAACAACCTTATGACGGGTATGTAAGTGAACAATCAATATGAGGGGAGGATAGTTGTGCTTCTAAATCTATGCATGAACTACTTGGTATAAAAAGACTACCTAGTTTGACGGAACTGGAACGAAGGTTTTATCAATTGATCTATGAAGGCATATCATCGGATGAGGAAATTCTTGAAGCTAAAAGAGCTTTAAGAATGGAGCATGAAAAACGTTATGACATGGGTTACGATTATGAGTTTGAACCTTATGAAAATTCTTGTAACAATGAGGAATTTATTCCAACTCCGGATCATAATAACGATCCTTCACCTATTCAAGAGGAGGAGATTGGGTATGACATATCTATTGTTATAAATGGTGTAACGTACTCAAACGAAGATATTAAGGGTTTCATCAATGAACTAGACTTTTTGGAAGAGGATTGATTCCGATGACGAGGATGTTGAAGAGGTGATGTTATAGAATGAAACCGAATTTAATGATATTGTGGAAGACCCAATTGAGCTTGCAAAAGATTTTAATGACGATAATGATGTCGAGACTTTGGTTAAGGTAGAAAGTGACGAAGAATGGTTGCAAGGTTTGATAGAGGACCATGATATGCAAGAGGTAAGTAATTCACTTGAATTTTTTAAGGATGAAGAGGATTCCGTGATACAAGAGATCGTGCAAGGTTTGTCTAACCCTTTGCATATTAATTCTTCTCCTTTACCTCTTATTGGTTTGAATGTATGTGCTTCGAAAGTATTTTTAAAATAATTTTGTTTCTCGATATCCACCATTGGAAACACTTGATGCCTAACACTATGCAGGTTTGCCAAGAGGAATATATGGAAGTTCAAATTCTATGTTCTTTATACACTTCCGTGTGGACAAGAATAAGTGTGGGAAATTTCTATCGGGCAATAATTACACTATTATTTTCTTGTGCTAATATTTGTATGGAGTTATTGTTTTCAAAACAGGTTCTATGGAAGGATCCTCAAATTTTCAGATTGTTAGTATATGGGGAATGAATCTTGCAAAAGCCAAGTCGGGCCGTCGACTATAAAACAAGCGCTAAATGGGAGGCAACCCATAGGTTTTGTATTTCTTATCCTTTTGTTTTTTTTGTTTCATTTGTTTATTTTCTTGTTCCTTATCATGTTAAAATTTCCCACCTTAACTTTATTAGGACGATTCAATTACATTGAGGACAATGTAAAGTTTAAGTGTGGGGGAGTGGTTAAGCATGTATTTAAAAAAAAAAAAAATTTAAAAAAATAAATAAATAAAAAGTTTTTAATAAAGCCTCCAACTTTTAAAGATTCTAGAGTTACTAGCATCCTTCTAGGTATGTTTACATAGAGATTCTGACCGACATAACTGAACTTGGAAGTGTAAGGGGATTACGTTCGGATTTCTTGCTTGTTAGAGTGTTAAATAATGGATTTAATCATGCCGGTTTGGGAGTAATGCATTATTAGAGTTGCTGATCAATCATTAGTGGAGACTACCCGTTTATATCATGTGAGGCACTGACCAGAAAATTAAGCTTTCTTTTGAGTGTGTGTCACCATACGTTAATTCCGGGTAGAATGGTGAGCTACCCAATTTCGCACCATTTTCAGCACTATTTTTGATCTCTTGAGTGCTAATTTTGTCAATCATGAGGGTGACGTCTATGGATGAAAGCCTCCTTCTTGTAGTTCGATTTGCAGTTAGCATCATTCTCTCGACAACGGATCCATAGAAACACTATCATCATCAACAAGTGGAGTGGAGCATCACAAAGTTTGGAGGAAAATTGAAAAAGTTTAAGGTTTACAATCAACGGAAAAAAAAAAAGGTAATTCTATATCCAAGTATAAAGACTTATTTACAAGAGCAAAGAAAATCAAAAGGTGAAAATTATTGAAATTTATGATTTCGAGACAATACAAGTTGTGAAGAATCATGTGGTAAAGTACTTCTCCCACGGCCATGGTTTATTTTGTAGTACTTCTCTTATTATCAATTAAAAAAAAAAAAAAAAACGATGACAACAAAAAAAAACGATGATAAGAGAAAATTTTGGTTCTATAAGCCGTGGGGAAGGAAAATTTATAAGGAAGTTTCAAGCAACAAAGATTTAAGGTAAAAAGTTACAAATTGTCAAGGAGTTACAAAGTTTTAGAGTTTATCATCAAAAGTCGAAACCGAAGACGAAGACCAAAATAATGATGACAAGGAGTCAAGACGTTTCTATTGATGATGTGAGAGTGGTGTTATCATCATTGCAATCGTATGTGGAGGAGGTAAGTAATCTCATCCTCTTTATGGTTGATTTCCTTTCTTAGAGATCGTTAGAAAAAGATTCTTACTTCCCACGATTTTGTGGGGTCTCCCAAAATTATTTTAAGGTTTCCCTTCCTACCATTCAACGTGTTGCGGGAATTCTCTCTTCATTCCTACCTGCACATGTGAGAACCATAAAAGTACGTCTTTTAGAGTGCAATTTCATAAAACCTTTTGGTGAGGCAGTCGAGAGAAATGCTTATTGATCGTTTCTCAAACACGCATTCTCTCATTTTGGTGTGGTTATTTCTCACCAAACATTTAAGAATGAGAATATGTTCTTTTATTTTACGACTTCTTATTACTAGCATGCAGAACTCTATGTCCTCATAGCTCTTTGATGCTTGAGATGTCAGTAAAGCTTTTTGAAGTTGTAAGTTTGCTTAGTTTGATTTGCTCGAGGACTAGCAAAAGTCTAAGTGTGGGGAATTTGATAGGGTGTAGAATACATCCTATTTATTATCTATAATTTATGCTTTCTTTGCTATTTTTCTAGTAAATTATGTATTTTACGTGTGTTTTGAGTTTTATAGCTACTTTGGAGTCACACGGAGGAAAAGAAGAAGACATCATTCAATTTGAGCAAAAAGGGCAAAATTGTCATTTCACGACTTTTCCGGCCAAATTCCGGCGATGACAACAATTTTTCTGGGCGCCAAAATACAGAATTTGTGAAGACTTGTCTAGAGTATTCTAGACTCATGGGTGTGAGGAATTTGACTTGGAATTGGATGAAAAGGTGGAAGCTTTGAAGAATTGGACATGAATTTGGAATTAGGCTCAAGATGGGAAAGTGGACTTGCATAAGGAAAGGGAGTCTATTCCTTGGAAGAATTGGAGAAGATTGAAGCCTATAAATAAGAGAAGTTCTATACTTTTCTACACACATCTTTTTACACACTTTTAGACACTTTCTTACACACTTTTTGGAGACACTTTTAGACACACTTTTTGGAGACACATCTTTTTGTATACTTTTACACACACAAAACTTTTCTTTTCTTTTCTTTGTGTGAACTCTTTTGCATGAGTAGTTAATTTTGATTAAGGATGAATTCCTAGTTCTAAATATGATTTGAGTTTTTGTTTTAAATTCTACTTTGAGTTTTTCATATGATTATCGTTTGTTATTACTAATAGGAGTGATCTTAAAGACATTCATGATTGATTGATAGGTCGTTTGGGATGCATACTAAATTGATTTGTTAGTTTAATCTAAAGCTAGTGTAAGTTAGGGGATAAGTAATCGTTTCTTGACTTTTCACATAAGTAGCAAACACGAGACCTTGCGGAGGGATTCCGTGGAGCAATTGTGTGTAATAACAACATTAGCAAGTGGACCTTGAGCTCAGAGTTAAACTACTAATATCAACCTAAGAAATTCATAAAACTTAATGCATGAGCCAAGTTACATCTAGAGTGAGCTACTTCTAGGTGGTTTGGTGATTAGAATCCGGTAGGCGAGAACTTCCGTATCCCAGGAAATTGGGGATTTAGGGGTTTATACCGAGCTAGCCGCTTTACCTACGGTTGATGATAATCTGTGACTAATAAAAAGTGGAAAAGAACATAACTTGATTCATTGTTTTGCAACGAAGAAGGATTCCTTGATCATATTTCTCTTATTGATTTCCTTTATCTTTTAATTGCTTTTGTTTATTTTCTTTTCGCTTTTTAAGAACAATACCCCCTTTTGTGACAATTTTACAGCTAATATCTCTTGCTCCTCGTGGGAACGATCCTTACTATCGTTATATTACTAGTTAATTAGTGAGAAATATCTTAATTAATTTGTTGTGGTTACGACACGCATCGTTGACGCCGTAAACCGCCGTGCCAATACCCCGCCTTATATCCCCGGTTGACGTGATTAACGTCTCGGGTGAGTCGTGGGACCCACATATGATAGCACATGGTGCTGGGTGAAATATCTAAGTGCTTGCAGGTGTATATTCTATGCATGCAGTGCATTGAATATGCTCAACATGCTTGAAGCATGGTTTTCCTAAAAACTTTGAAAGAAGTTGCAAGTTGAAGTGCCTCAACTAGCTATGTTCAAAGTAAAGTTTGGAGGCCGCATGAGTGTGCCCCGCCTCGTCGACTATGCCATGGGGGAAGTGTGGCGGATGGTGATCACGGTGATACCGCACTTGCCGCCTAACTCCCTTTCTAGGCTATTCATCCAAGCATGCGAACTTGGACGGACGAGATTGATAGAAAATAACCGTTGGATTAGGGTTTGAAGGCTTGCAAGCTTCCACTTTCATCCTAACGGCTTCCGGCTTGGAAAGCGTGGGCAAGGGAGGGCCGATCGGTCCCCGGTAGTGGGATGCCCACCTACACGTCTACGCTGTTGGAGGTCCATCGGAGCAATCTAAATCACTCGTTTTAGCCTGCGGAGATGGATGGTCGAGATTAGAAGGGGGCCGTGCATGCTACCTTTGGGCGCGCATATCAAGACGGCTAGCTGCAATCGTTCGTGGCCGATTGGTTGGCCGTGTATCTGGGCCCATAGTGAACACGCTGGTATAGTTGGCCGGCTAATCCCGCCTTCCTTTGCCTTCCATTCGTTCGTCTCAAAGTGGCTGCCTGCGACCACTTGATGCAAACCCTAATTTAGGGTTTCCGACCGACTACTTTCATCCGACCGAACCCAGCAGTTGCAGACCTCTTTTGGTGAAATCGACGGCGCAGGGGGAATGTTGGGCCGACGGTGAGCATGTGCATACTTGGTTTGCAACCATAGGCGCGATCTAAGCCATCCAAACACACCTGCGATGACGGATGGCCGAGATTAGAAGTGGCCTTGCATGATACCTTTGGGCACGATTTTCGAGACGGCCAGCTGCAACCAACCATGGCCGATTGGTTGGCCGTGTATCCGGCCCCTAAGTGAGCATGCGATGCCGCCGCCGCTGGTCTCGCCCGTAGGTCGCTTACGTCGTTGGCCGTCAAGTAGGGAGGTTGCGCCCGCGGAAACCCTAATTACTTCAAGTTGCGGGCTCGCAACTTGGAGTTAGCGTATTTGCACCTTCCACGGCTTCCATGGGGAAACCAATCAGTCCAGGAGGAAGGTAGGCTGGCGGTGAGCATGCGCGTGCATGCTGCTCGGTCTCGCGCGCGATTTAGGCCGTCCAACCATGCCTGCGAAGTTGGACGGTTGAGATCTTATTTTTTAAGATTGTCTTATTTACGCTCAACGAGGCTAATATAACCCGACGTGAGGTAGCCTGTATGGGTGTTTGCATGTCGAACACAAGGCTTTAATTAAAGCATTAATCGGTAATGCTGAAAATCCACAGAAAATCGGGATGGTTGCTACATGCTCCGTTATGGGTACATTTAATTCTCGGGGGATGGTTGCACATGCTCCAGAATGACATGGTGAGAAATATTCATCACATGAAGGCTTTATCCTTTGCAGGACGTCAGCCTATAAAATTTGGCTATTTTACAATTTTATCCTTGAACTAAAATCCACCATCAACATTAAGTCCCCTGCCTAGCATGAAATGGTTACACTATTGTAGGGTAGGCATGAGATGGTGACAAATATACGTAAAAGAAATAAAGGTAACTAACCTTGGAAGGCAGCCGCTAGTGATTGTCCATGTGAACGCACCGTCGCAGGCATGAAACCTGGGGTGGGCCGGTTTCCCTTCTTGGTTTTTGGAAGCAAAAAGGAATCCTTTTCTAATTAGAATTCTTCAAATTTTTGCCTATAAAAGGGAGAACCCTTTTTCGTTTTTCCTTCACGATTTTTTTTTTCTTTTTTTTTTTCTGAGTGGACGTCCAGCTCTCTGCTCGTGCTTCCGCCTGCTGCCGTCGTCGCTCCAGCCGCCGGAGTTCACCGTTGCCGATTTCTGTCGCCGCCGGCGCCGTTCGTCAGGTAAGTGCGATTTTTTTTTAAAACCCTAATTGCTTAGGTAAAATTTTTTCTGTATTTTGAGAGGATTGTAGGTGCGACTCTTGTATACCATAATTAATTCCTTTACCGCCTGTTACGGTTGCGTAGTAAAAGAAACCATAAACATGTCGTTTGTTCCCTTTATCCTTGCATGTCAAAACCCGGGTTGTAACTTGATATAACTGCTGCTTTGAACTTGTAGACACGATCCTCAACTGTAGAAAAATATGTTGACATGCGTGCTTAGTTTTAGGGACGTGCATGTAGGCCTTAGCGTCCGGGATCGCGTGACTTTGCCTTCATGCCGGCTCGCGTGTTCCACCTGCAGATCTATGGTGGTGTCAGGTGGCCGACTTGGTACCATACATACGGTTTTGCTTCCATGTATGTGTTTGTTCGGATTGGGCCAATCCACATATACATGCCGGCCGGTTTCGTGCCTGCGTGACGAGTTTACCTGCAAGCATTGATCACCTGCATACCTCAACACATCTGCATCCATGCTTAGCGACTTGACTTTATGCTGGTGTTCTTCTCATCTTAGATAATTGTCTTGTATTATCCCAGAAAGCATGCTGACATTCTATTTTCATCTCTAGCTTGCTCAATGATGAACACAGAGGATAATGATACAAAGGGAGGTGCTGACCCTCTCAGAGATATGCCAAACATAGATGATGAAATGCTTACTAAGTCTTTTCCAAACGTCAGGAAGCACCCCATCCATAATATAATCCTTATTACCGGTTCAGAAAGTGAAGAGGGTCTACCATCGTCTTTAGCAGGCGTGATGAGGTTTTGTCTCCAGAAGAAAGAATATCCACCTTCCCTTATTGACTTCAGAATTTGCCAGACTCCACTTAACTCATACGAAGGATGGATGTGGCGCATGTTGGGTAATGAAGAGATTAGAGACAACTTAACCAGGGCGCGAATTCTTGATGCTATCAAGGCGTCTGTAATTCTTCATGTCAAGAAGGATATCCCAGGTTTGGTCACTTTTGCTGCTCGATGGCGTCCTTCTACGAACACAGCTTTATGCACGTGGGGTGAAATGACTATCACTCTTGAGAGCGTGTCTGCATTAATGATCCTTCCCTGCTGCCGGTACCTTAATTGCAACCGTGCCGAAGACGAAGACGTGTCTATCGGCTATAATTCAGAAGGTGAACGAATACGATCAGTTGGAGAAGAAGCCGAAATGTTTCTACACTTGGTGGGTAGGTGAATGGTCTTCCATGCAAGGTAATGATGATCTTAGCGTAGCTGCATTCTTGTCCTTGTGGTTGTCCAGAGATATTCTTGATGACGGCCCGACAAGAAACTATTAGAAGGAAGATCATCATGTTCGCCATTGCTTAGGGCAAAGGTATAACTCTCCCTTGGCTTCGTTATTCCTTGGCTCGCCGTATGGTCACCCGAATGCTTTAGTAGGAGGAGATGTATATTTCCAACGGGTACATGAAGGTGGATACATATGTGCACGTCGCCTTTCTTCAGCGCTTTTGTGGGAACACTTTAAGGATTACGCTCCCATTCCTACAACCTCGGTCCCCAAAGATGTATGGTGGTTCGAGAATACTCCGCTGGCGGGAATAGACGTCCAAAAGCGGGGTGAGTCTTGTAGATTTGCTCGATCATGTGAGTGCCATATACTTTCGTCCTTGGGGCCTGCCCATCCTTCCGCCATCGTCCCCGTCATTGAGATGCCGCCCGAGGGAGAGATATGAGCCCCGAAGAAGTCGTTTTCTGAGTCAGTATACCAGATACGTTCCTTCTTTTTGTGATGACAGGCTGAGCATTATTCCATATAATATTGATAGAGACGCTCGTCAAATGGGTTTTGATCAAGGTGTTCCATTTCTTCGTCCCGCAACGCCTTCATAAGAACTTAAGTCATCATGCCTTAACGTTGATGTTTTCTCGCCGGAGCTGAAACTTCTTTTTCCTTCCCCGTGGAGAAGTTTCTGAGCTACTTCGGGTTACAAAGATTTTTGAGGGGCAAATCGCTGCTCTTTTAAATCATTTGCTAGCGAAATGGCAACTGACCTTCATGGTGAACCTCTTGATGACGTCTTGGCTGGTCATAGGCGATTGAAACCCCTTCTAGTAAAACAAGGCAAGGTTAACGCCACCGACTACAATCTCAAGTCCAAGAAAAAGAAGCGAGCATGTAGTCCAAGAATTCTCAACTCTTCCAATATGCGGGTATTATGAATTCTTTATGCTTAATTTTTTGAGTTTCGACTTCCATGAGTAGCTTTATTAATCCTTGTTGGTGATCATAGGATTCCTGAAGAAAATGCCTTTGCTGTACTGGCTCGAGTTTACAATGAGGAGCGTGGAGGCAACGGGAAATCTGGAAATCTTCATGCTAAGAAGCCTGATAATAATGACCTTCATGTGTGAGCAGTTTGGAAACACTGATCCTCATGCGGAGAAGTCTGGCAACACCTATCTTCATGTAGATGAGTCTGGTAACACTGATCCTATCATAGATAACGATAAATATGGTGCAAGATCGATTGAAGAGAATGCCTTCTAGAGCAGTAATTTTAGTGAGCTTGTAGATGAGGCCGTGTCAGCAATCCGGACCAGCACTCCGAGGAGTCTGGAAGGGACATCAACTGCGATGGTTCTTTCTAAAGAGATGTTGTCGCCAGCAGTCGTTCTTGGTGCTATGTTCGACCTTCCCTTTGATAATCCACGTCCTGATCATGTGTTGGTTGGAGGGTTCAGCGTGCCGGCCCAGTTTGAGGAGTTGTACACCACAATATGGAAGAAACATGGCCACATTGCTACCACCACGAAGCTGAAGAGTCATCTTGCTTTGGTCAATCGCGTTCAGGAGGCCTTACCCTCTATTCGGGAGATGAGCGTCACAATTGGTCGTGATGTTTCTGAAGACGTGATGGAAGACTGGAAGTGCCACTTGGATGTGTTTGCGCAGTATGACTTCAATGCTCCTTGGTTCTTCAAAGGGTTTTATGCAATTCAGAAGATTCAGAAACAACAATGTATGATGTCTTCCACTGAATGTGTTGTTCGTCAGAAACAAAAGGTTGGTAGGTTGGACGAGGAGTTGAAATTGCAGCAAGCCATTCTCCAGAAGATGGAAGCCGCTCTTGCTCAGAAGAATGAGGTGTTGCTAAAAAACTTCCCCTGAAGTATTCATGTCGTCTACTTGTGTTCTCTCTTTAGATGCTTTTTGAGTGATTGTGAGGATTTCCTTTCACAGTTTGGTTTTAGGTTTTGAATTGATAGGTGATTGAATTTTGGATTGGTTTATTTATGACATGCTTTTATGAATGTTTGACTTTTGGAAAAGATTATTCTAAAATAGAACTTGAATCTTATATTATGAGTGATCATACATGTCATGTGAAATTGAAAATGCAGTGTGAAAGGGAAAGGTGAGGGAGGCGAGCATGCATGGTGCTTGATCATTGAGCATCCTGTTTATATGTAGGACGCCAAGTCCCTAGTAGGATTTATAACTATCTTACAGTAATGTTTGCTGGAACTTACTTGTCTTCCGAAATCCGTCTGTATGAAAATGAGCACTTCCGAATACTTTCTCCCAAAAAGAGCGCATGCTAATTTTTCGAGGGGAAAGGTTGTTTCTCTGAATTTAGCTTATCGTGAACAATGCGTTTCAATGCGTGGCACTTGCTAGTGGGGTTATGGAGAAACCGATGGTAATGACAATACCTCAGGTCGGATGTCTCTTGATCGGTTGGCGAACGCCACACATGCGGCAGTTGTATTTCTCCATCATGTACCCACGTCTCCAACAACTCCCATGATCTTTTTTCTATGGGAAAGTAAATCATGGACATTTTGAGTATAACTTTTTCTCGTCGTGGCGATGTCGTGGCGCTTCTCTTGGGTCCGGTGTGGAAGCACGCTTTGGAGACGGAATTGGCGTTGTCACGTGTCATCGCATCCTCTCTTTGGTCGGTGATTCCGCTAAAACATGGAGGACGTTGCGCTGGTGATGGTATTGTTGTTGTGCTGGTGATTTGAAGGCTTCCAGCTCCTACGTTCATATGCTCTCTGATTAATTTCGCATTCCTCTAGTGTTTCTTCGCCTGGATGAAGAGTCAGCACGGGTTGGGCATTGTTCTGAGCTTTGGAAAGAGCACTTGAGGCATAAATATTCTAACAAGGCCATTGTCTGATTCCCCGTTTTTATCCCATAACGTTGTAATTCTTTTCATCTTTGTCGATCCGTCTCAGTGCCCCATTGCCGGTGAAAGGTGTTGTTCGTCTCACGGGCTCTCCCCAGGGCCATGTGTTCCGCCGCTCTTCCAAAACGACCTTGAGAATTTCTTGCGTCATTAGTGATACTTCGGGTAGATGTCAGCAGAGCCCTCCAGAACGAGCCGATATGTCGTTCAGAGACGGAAGGTTTCACTCGCCTTCTAGCAATACCGCTTGATTTGCCAGACATCTTCCAAAAGTATCTGGTCACATTTTCGATGACAATTGAATTATCCATGTCTTCTGAAATATTTAACGAATCTGAGTACATGTCGGGATGAACTTATGGGATTTAGTGAAGAGTGAACTGATAATCGAATCAAATCTAAGATCTACCTCCAAAGTCGAATAAAAACGCGGACTTTAAAGATTTGAGTTTTGCAACCGAGAGATTAACCTCCCACTGTGGTCGCCAATTGCTTGAGGGTGAAAACTATTCCTCCCGGTTTTGGTAAATTTGGGATGTGTGTGGATGAGGAATGAATTTAAACTCTAAACAAATACACTGCACAGGAGTTCTTTCTGAATTCGAGATATTAATCTGTACAATTCTGGCCTAAACCAAAGATATGGCCGTTCCATACTTGCTTCGGTCACAGGTGAAGGATATGAGGTTGATCTTAGGGAGGGAAGCGAAGAAGGTGTTGAGAGTGTGAAGGTAAAGGCTAATTATGACTTGAAACAGAAGATGAGCAGGCTTGCAAATATTGCAGGCAGGCTCTGAGTGAATACAATCTGTATTGACACTTGGTTTTATGTGTTGTTGTCAGAAAAATAGGGAGGAGAACCTATTTATACAAGTCATGAAGCCTTATTCACGCCTCTCGTGGGAAAGTGGGGGAAGTGGAATGATGGAGGAAGTGGATTTGTGTGTTAGTGTCACACGGTTGCTTGCCCACTTCTCCTATCATCGCTAACCGCCCATGTTTCCCTGACACGATCTTGTGATGGCGTGTTGCACGCTGCACGCTGTAAACCGCCAGTCCAATACCCCAGTTTATATCCCCCAGTTGTGACGTGATTAACATCTCGGGTGAGTCGTGGGACCCACATATGATAGCACATGGTGCTGGGTGAAATAGCTAAGTGGTTGCAGGTGTATATTATATGCATGCGGTGCATTAAATATGCTCAACATGCTTGAAGCATGGTTGCCTTAAAACTTTTAATGAAAGAAGTTGCAAGTTGAAGTGCCTCAACTAGCTATGTTCAGGCAGCGTTTGGAGGCCGCATGAGCGGGCCCCACCTTGACCGACTATGCCATGGGGAAGTGTGGCGGATGGTGATCACGGTGATACCTTACTTGCCGCCTAACTCCCTTTCTAGGCTATTCATCCAAGCATGCGAACTTGGACGGACGAGATTGATAGAAAATAACCGTTGGATTAGGGTTTGGAAGGCTTGCAATCTTCCACTTTCACCCTAACGGTTTCCGTCCTTGGAAAGCGTGCAAGGGAGGGTTGATCGGTCCTGCAGGTAGGTGGGACGCCCACCTACACGTCTACGCTTGCTGGAGGTCCATCGGAGCAATCTAAATCACTCGTTTTAGCCTGCGGAGATGGATGATCGAGATTAGAAGAGGGCCGTGCATGCTACCTTTGGGCGCGCATATCGAGAAGGCTAGCTGCAACCGTTCGTGGCCGATTGGTTGGTCGTGTAGTCAGGCCCACAGTGAACACGCTGGTATAGTCGTCCGTCTAATCCCGCCTTCCTTTGCCTTCCATTCGTTCGTCTCAAAGTGGCTGCCTGCGACCACTTGATGCAAACCCTAATTTAGGGTTTCCGACCGACTACGTTCATCCGACCGAACCCGACAGTTGCTGACCTCTTTTGGTGAAGTCGATGGTGCAGGGGGATTGTTGGGCCGACGGTGAGCATGTGCATGCTTGGTTTGCAAACATAGGCGCGATCTAAGCCATCCAAACACGCCTGCGATGACGGATGGCCGAGATTAGAAGTGGCCTTGCATGCTACCTTTGGGCACGATTTTCGATATGGTCGGCTGCAACTAACCGTGATGATTGGTTGGCCGTGTAGCTGGGCCCACGGTGAGCATGCAGGTGCTTCCGGCCAGTGGTCTCGCATGTTGGTCGTTTACGTACGTTGGCCGTAAGTAGGGAGGTTGCGCCCTGCGGAAACCCTAATTACTTCAAGTTGCGGGCTCGCAACTTGGAGTTAGCGTATTTGCACCTTCCACAGCTTCCATGGGGAAACCAATCAGTCCAGGAGGAAGGTAGGCTGACGGTGAGCATGCGCGTGCATGCTGCTCGATCCCCGTTGCAAGGATCTAGGCCGGCCCAACCATGCCTGCGAAGTTGGACGGTTGAGATCTTATTTTTTAAGCTTGTCTTTGCAGCAGCTTTTCATGACTAGCATGAGTAGTCTTATTTACGCTCAACGAGGATAATATAACTCGACGTGAGGTAGCCTGTATGGGTGTTTGCATGTCGAACACAAGGCTTTAATTAAAGCATTAATCGGTAATGCTGAAAATCCACAGAAAATCGGGATGATTGCTACATGATCCGTTATGGGTACATTTAATTCTCAGGGATGGTTGCACATGCTCCAGTGAATTGACATGGTGAGAAATATTCATCACATGAAGGCTTTATCCTTTGCAGGACGTCAACCTATAAAATTTGGCTTTTTTACAATTTTATCCTTGAACTAAAATCCACCATCAACACTTATCAACCTGGCGAACGACGCAAGAATTAAGAAATGGAAGAAATGATAACATATACAAATAACAAGTAAAACAAAAGATACCTCATCAGCCCTCTCAGCCCAGTTAAACACCCAAGGTCTGTAAGCAGAAAGTGCCGCGGGAAGAATATGCGGCCCAGAAATATAAGGTCATTTCAACAGTAAAGGATGAACGCTCCATTTAGCATCTTTAGAGTGGCGAGGAGTATTATTATTTCCAGGATGCCAGTCGATATCTCGCATCAATAATTTAGCCGCATGAACTTTCTTCACTAATTTCTTGTCGCAACGAACAGCCCGGCGGCATTCATCTTTCTTCATAGGGATAACTTCGTAATTTTCGAAGAAGTTATCAACTGTATACTTTTTAGGGTCAATTACGTCATCTTTATATTTAGGGTTCTTGACATCCTCAGAATATAAAGATCCCCTACCAGCACCACGGTTCGCATATTCAAGCACTATACGCAAACTATCACCATTTATTTGAAAGATGGCTCGTAAAACAGTGAAAGATCAGGATCATAGAGTGGGATAGTCTCGTAAAACAGTGAAAGATCAGGATCATAGAGTGGGATAGGAAGGTGGTAGGCCTGAGAAGATGTTTAAATTACGGCCTACGGGTTATACCGCAAGTGCACGGCGTCTATTGGAGACGCGGCAAGTACGGGTCGATCCACAGAGACGAGGGGTGCTTTGTATGATCTAAGGCTTGCTTGACTGAGTTTCTAAGTAATGTATGTAACACAATATTGGTTGTCGAAGCGACTGAGATTGGAATGGTAACACTAAACTAAGGCAGAGAAGGTTGTAAACAAGTAGAGATACTAGGGTGTCGAATCCACCACCTAATCTCAGCTAAGTCAGTTCAACTTTGATCAAGTTCTTGTCCCTTATAATGGCAAGTCTGCCATTATCCAGGGTCTCAATGGATGGTTTCTATCAACTAAGGCAATTAACTAATTCCTAGTATTAGCTGTCTTGTCATAGTACAGCTAATCACAAATCGCCATCATTACTCAAAGATCAAACTTATCCTAAGATGGGTATTCTAATCACAATTAAAGTATTTCTCCCAAGCACTAAATGTCTTTTCAGGGTACAAACAAATTGAGGATCAAAAGCATTCAATGAAGTGTGAATTGTAACAAGATCAACATAGAATTTATCCGACTACAGAGCATACATGGCATACTGTGGAAGGTAAAATGTTGATTGTTAAGATTATAATTACCCTAAATAATAAAGCACAATCAAGAACAAATCAAAATATGAACTAAACTCATCAAATGATTATGGATTTCATCTAACCCTAGCAATAAAAATCGTAACATGGTTAAGATACAAAATAAACTACAAATTGAAACTAAGTGAAGCACCTGCCTGTGCATACCCCATTTCACTCTCTACTGCTTCTATTTATACATCCAAGGGAAAATATCTCAAACCCTAATTTCATTATAAAATAGAAATTAATTGAAACTACTCACCCACGTCGCCCAATCCTCTTAATCGTTGTCGCTCTTGTTCAATCACCTCCGAGAACGCCATGCATCGACCGTGGTACAAACCCTAGCTTTCAATCATCTCAACCCTAGCTTCTAGGTATGTGAGAAGCTACGGATGGAGATGAGTGATGTGAGGGTGGTAGAGAAGGTGGGGATGGCTCTGCGGCGATGTAAGAAGGAGATGGTGGTGATGATGAACTCGCACCGTATGGGAGGGAGGAGAAGGTATGGTTTCGCAGTGCGGGTGTAGAAGAAAGAGAAGATGAAGAAGGAATGGATTAGGTCGATGGGGTGTATAGGGTAGGGAGTTTTGTTGTGAAGCTGAGGCATCGAATGCCGATGGGACGGGCCGAGCGAGCGAGGATGAGGAGTAGATGATCCTGAACGGGCCGAGATAGAATTGGGACGATTTGGTGTTGCACGAGAGCAGCGAACTCGATGCTCGTGGAGGAAGCGACCGTAGGATGTAGCCAGATGTGATCTTAACGGCCGGAGTGGACGGGGCTCGGATCCGGGGTCGGGTAGCTCTTAGCCCATGTCTTCCTTGTTGGGTTGCAACCGATTCGCGCGTGGGCTTTGGCTATCCTCGGCCCATAGATGCTCGACTCCAATTCTTCGCTCTTTTGGCTCCTCAATTTCTCCGAGCTTTATTTAGTACCTAAAACACAAAATTAATTAATATAAATATTTATTCTTGAAAACAAAGAAAACACAGAATATGGGATAATATCTGATTTCTAAGCGCAAAAGATGAGTAAAATGCCAATAAAAAGGTGTATAAATATGCACTATTTGGCACTCATCAGAAGGCCAACGAGAAGTTGACCTTTGGAGATCAAAATTATTTGCTCATCGCAAGAACTTTGAAGATTCTCTGAAAGTTGAAGGGTAAGGTGAGACTGAGAGTTTTGATTAGGAAGTTCAGACAGAGTAAAACCTCGTGATTCGAGCTCATTTTGAAGTTCTTTCAGTGTCTTTTCTTTCTTTTCCTTCTTATCAACTTTGGGGGCCATGATTAAGTATGGGAATGAAGATGAGTTAAGAAATTTAAAAACGAAAAGTTAAGATCTGAAAAATTACAGCAGCAGAAGAGCAGTTGCAGAGCAGAGAGAAGAAGAGTAAAAAGAAGAAGAAGATAAAGTAAAGGGGATATTTATATGGATGTAAAAAATTATAACTGCAATCAATGCGAAGAGACATGAGCGGTTGGAATTAGCGGTTACAAAATACGTGTCAGGGAATGAAGAGACGTGAACGGTTGAAATTAGCGGTTACAAAAGACGTGTCACAGAATGAGTGGAGATAAAGAACACGAATAAAGAAGAAAGAGAATGTGAAAAGGGAAGAACCGCAAAAATTCTCATGTCAATCTTTTCTTCGCAAGAGTAGACATGAGAAGAGGCAAGATGTAGTATCGAATATCGCAGTAATATTAGTCCTGTGACGATACTTACGACACCCAGATATAAACGACGCAGAAGAGATTAATAACGAAGAGAAAGTGATAGTATTGCAAGGAATCACATATGATGGAAGATATGATGTCAGAGAAGATCACGAGTAAAGTGTGATGTTTGGCGAATGACTCAAATATAGTCTGCGACAGTCTCTGCGAACTGCCGCAGGAGAAATCCGATATTAGTGGATCTAACATCTGTCATCCACCATCTATTTCCCTATAAATAGATCCGCTTGGCATACAAGTAAGAAGAAGTTCATTTTATTGGCAGAGAGATTATGTTGTGAGGAGAGAGATCGGAGAGAGAATTGTTATAATCTTTGCATCAACTTATATTTCGTGTAAAGGAATTCATAGATTTGATTAATAAACTTTGTTTTCTTAATCTAAATATGTCTTAAATATATCTTTAACAACTCTTTGGTGTAGTGTGGGATTTCCTGCTACTACAGTAACAGTTGTGACACATAACATAATGTAATCTATAAAGATTTGTGGAAATCCTAACTTGGTAAAAGCGGTTTTGATGAACCCCCAATCTAAACTGTCATAGGCTTTTTGGATATCCAGTTTGAGTGTTATTTTAGGGTCCTTGGTGAGGCTTGAGGTTTTTATATGATGAAACAACTCTCCAGCGATTGCTATGTTATCATGGATTGATCTTTGAGGGACGAATGCACTTTGATAAGGGCTTATTAGAATGGGGAGTAAGGGTCTAATTCGATTAACTAGGATTTTTGCAATAATTTTGTAGCTGACGTTGCAAAGTCCTATGGGTCTGAATTGAGAAGGTTTTGATGGGTGATCTACTTTAGGTATCAGTGTCAAGTTTGTGTGATTCATGAGTGGATGGATAATAAGATCTTTGAAAAAACTTTGAACCATAACTACCAATTGGGGATGATTTGTTTCCCAGAAAACTTTAAAAAACTTACTGGTGTAACCATCTGGACCCGGAGCACTCTCGGAGTTGATGGAGAATAGGGCTTGTTTGATTTCCTCCTCAGTCACTTCCTTAGTTAGCATGTCCATTTGTCTGGGAGATAATCTGTGATTGATATCTTTGAAAAGCTCTTCAGCTATGACCGTAGGTTCAGCCGTATATTGTTCAGAGTAATGGTTAAGAATGAGTTGAACCACATCTTATTTCTTATTAATCCAATTGTTTTGCGAATCTTGAAGTTGTTGTATATTGTTGCAGGCTCGATGAATGGTTGCTTTAGTGTGAAATAAGGTTGTATTGAGATCTCCTGATTGTAGCCATTGAATTTTGGATCTTTGTTTCCAGTAAGTTGCATGACATTGTAGCATCTCAATATGATATGTCCTTAATTGCTTTTCTTGATTTAGCCAGAATTCTAGTTCATTACCCGATTGGATAGCACATTGATGTTGCGCCATTTTGATCTTTGTTGTCGATTTTTTGATCTTAGTTGGAAGGTGTCCGAAAGTTTCCTTGTTCCTTTCCAGAAGAGTTTTTTCCGGTGGTTATTAGTTTTATTGAAGGTCTAGGGTAGTTTCAATATCTTGTTGTTGTATCCAAGCCGAATCAATCACTTGTTTGAGTTGCGGATGAGAGAGCCATAAATGTTCAAACTTGTAGTTGTCGTTGGACAGTGAATTAGCAGGTGAATTGTTGATTCTGGATGAATATAACATCTGGGGCAAATGTCTGAATTAGTTAAATGGATTTGGTGAAGAAGAGAAAAGTTTGGTAATCCTTCATTGATTGCTTTCCACAAGAAAAGCTGAATTTTTGGTGAACACGGTAAGGTCCACAGGAATTTAGTGGGTGGGAGGGGAGTATGGTTAGGTTGATTGTGGGTTAGAAATTTGTATCCTGAAGAAGTAGTGTATTTTCCGGATAAAGACAGACCCAAGTCTTGTTTCGACTTGGCATGATATGGTCGATATGTTTGTGAGACAATTTATGTTGGTCCCAGAAATTCATTTTACTCGGAAACACTTAGAGGCGGTAACGCAAGGACCCACTGAGTCATTTACGGAGTTCTTTCCACGATGAAGGACCAAGGCATTAGAAATCGATGAGATATTAACCGAAGAAGAGATGGTAGATATTATAATGAATTGTTTGAACCATGAATATTGGAACCGGCTGATATCATCTTACCATCCAACATGACACTCTTTATGGTAGGTGGGTTCACAGATTCAAAATGCATTGGACACGGGCAGAATGACAAGGTTGACCAATCCGGAAAACTCTAATGGGAATAATAATGGAGGAACCACATTTATGGATGAAAATAAAGTAAATATTGTGCCAGTTGCATCAGTAATTGCATCACCCACTGGACCATGCCAGGGGCAGAGCCAGAACTGGAATCAGGGAAGATATAAATGTCCTCAGGGGAATTTTGCAAAGACAAAGAACCCATTACCCTATCATCAAAGGGAACCCTAGGTCAATTTTGTCTTGGTAGAAAACCATACAAGTTTAGCCGACTCAATCTACAAGCAATAATCTGGTGCCAATCGACTCATCCATATTAGTGAACTCTTTATGGATCAGGTACAAACTGTGAAATCATTTGATTCAACTAATCGTCCTGTTGTTTTGTCTGAATTAATGGCAGATTATTATGGAGTCGAGCAACCGAGGAACGTACCAAATTCCAATCGATTCCCAGCAAATTCTTTGCATATCTCTGACCTTCTACCAAAGAAGACCGCACCTTTTAGTCCCGTGCATATTTCAGAGATCTAGTCTTATCCCGTTCAACAATCAGTGAGTCTAGTTTACCTCTCAGATATCTTGCATGCCGATTCAGTACATGCAACAAATCAACCTTCATCTATAAGGTGGAATCCGTTCAAAAGTGAGGGTGGTGATGAAGTTCAAATTGTAGCAAGAAGCAGACTCATTTACAAGCCACCTCATCTCAGGGATGGAAATACAATGCCACCTACACAACCATCACCCAGGTTGAAGTCTATAAGACAAGAGGATGAACAAAAAGTGGTAAGAACAATAGAGGCTGAGTCAGGCAAGTCTCTAACTCATTCTGTTGAGTCAATTCGACCGGTTAAGGATACATCACCTGAATTTGTAAATAAGTCGTCTTTTATTTCCAATTTTCAAAAAAATTCAAAAAATTCAAAAAAATTTAATAAACTAAAAAACCAAAAAGATTTTGTTTGCAGGTTGGAAAATAACATACTTGGTATAAATAAAGTGTTTGAGAACACTGAAAAGCCGTGGGGACTGTGGAACAACCAAAAAGAAAAAAGTGAACCGGCTAAAGAAGTAAAGTTTGTCAATCAAAACAAGGAAAATCAACCTTTAAGGGCACCTCAGAGAAAGAAGATGAATACAACCAAAATGTGGATACATTGCAAGAATGTGCCAATACAGAAGACAGAAGTAGTGAATTTAATTGAAGGGAAACCGTCGCAGTTAAGACCACAATGAATGTTAAAGACCTATGATAAGAATAAGAAGGAAGAGAGATTCGAAACACATGAAGATGATATTTTCCACCAAATAAAAGCAAGACGAAGAATCATCTACCTGAGAAAACGGTTTCTTACAAAGACGTGTTATTAAATTTGAAAAATGATAATAATCCGATGTAGATCCATCTATTTTAGTTTTTTGTTTGGGTATTCTTATGATCCGAAAGTATAATAATACATACATCGTCGGATAATTGACGCAGTTTCTTCTTACCTAATAATTTCTTCTTTTACTTTTGGTTTTTATTTTGTCTGATCTCACCAATATTATGATGTTCTGATTGGTTTAGTGTGATCCTAGAGTAGATTTTTTGTTATACTGGTTAGTTTCATATGATCATAAAGTAGATTTTTTGGTTTGGGTATTCATATGATCCGACAGTACTGAAAAAGAGAGGGTACCAATATACAACTACAACTTTTGGTTTGTGAGATTTTGAAATATACTTGGACGATCTCAAAAATTGATATCTAATTTATGAAACTTTAGATATAGAGCTTTCCACCCTGAATTCTCTTAATCTCGACTTTATGCAACTTCGTTAGAAGTTTAAATTCAACCTAGTTTGATATGATAAACATACAAACTTGCTTTGTACTTTAACTATAAATATTATAATGCGGAATTTTAAAGTATGCTAGACACCAGAATTTTGTTAACCAGGAAACTGCACAAATCAAAAGCAGAAAACCCCGGGACCTAGTCCAGATTGAACACACACAATATTAACTACCAACTACAACCATCAACATGACCTCATATACTATAGATTGTAGATGCAAAACCCGAATAACCCTCCAAGCTATTGCGAGCTATTGTTGTATTACCGCAAGCCAACTTCTACAATAATAAGCCGAAGTCCTCACACAGGATTCACTTAGATGACGTCTTTACAGGACTAAGTTTTGCTTTACTCCCTCGTAAAAGATTTTACCCCTTTTAGAACTATCTCTATTAGTTCGAGTTCGTGATCGGATATTCCTTTAGATTTTCAATCAATTTACTCGAAAATCCTTTGTATTATTAGGTCCGTTTACTGTCACTTAAGAAGAATAAAAATGTTTACCTCACAACTATAATTGATTTCTCAATAGATATAGTTGTGGAACTATCTCGGACTTAACTTTTTACAGAGCCTGCAATGATAGTTTCTTACTAGTATCTTGATCTTTGCAAGATTGTTCTTGAATGGTCTTATGGAGAAAGAGAAGACCGATAGAATAAACAATAACAATACTAAACGATGACAAGATCAGGTGTCAGCAACCTGGTTTCTGAATCCCTAGTGTAAGACTTTTATAGTCGTAAAAAACTTTCGGTCTTTTTTTGAGATGACGACTCTCCTTGAGACAAGGTACACACGAATGTGCAAGGGATATGATAATGTGAGTTCTCGATCATCATCTATTTAACTCGTGAAGTTGAACCCTGATAACTCGTGAAGTTAAACCCTGGTAATTTCACTTGATGCACCCAGGCGCCTTGTAGCCAAATTTTTTTTTTTTTTTTTTTCTCAAAGTTGTGCTTGATGCACCCAGGCACCTCACTCAAATATATTTGTCTGATTAACTCGTGAAGTCGAACCTTGGTTATTTTACTTGATGCACCAGGGACCTTACTGCCAATAATTTCTAGTGTGTTAACATTTTTATTAGTTGCACCAGAGCACCCCTAATGTTGCACATGGCACCTCTGATGCTAATCAATTTGAAATGGGTTTTGATAATTTTTTGATTTGATTTGCAGAGTCTTCCATCTCCATGAACATCTCGATTCATGATTTTCATCTTCTCTCCAAATTGAATTTCGACCGATTCCATTTTTTGCCTCCAACTTTTTCTTAGGCAATACCAACACCAACTCTTTTTCGATATTTTATCATCAAATTGAATTGATGATTTTCGTCTCAAACCAAATCGAATCATCACCATTATCATCAGTTTAGTCGACGTAAATTTAAGGTGCTGGTGGAGATTTGTATGGTGTAACTGAAGTTTCCGGAGTTGTCATTGATGGAGGAACCACCGATGTTGTTGTCTATGGAGGAACTACTGGAGGTGCGTAAGTGGTGGTCCAATCTGGTGTCGTAAATGGTGGTGGTACAATTTACTTATTTAACCAGTAAACCAAAGATAAAAAAGAAGAAGAAAAGAAAGAGAAAACAAGAGGGTATATTTGTAAGTTTAAAGTAAACTTGCTGACTAGATCTCGGGTGAAATACCCTTTTTTTTTTTTTGAAGCATGCATTTTATAAAACGAACATTTGGTTACAATTTGGCGTGGGTATATGGTACCCACGTAGTCAAGATAAATAATTTGACTAATAAAAATTGGGATTGTGTGGTCCCAAATTTTGGTTGACAAATTTCCTACTTGGCTTCCATCTGCCGCATGATTGGCCGGGGAAGTGGATGTGATAAAGGGCAGAAGGTTCTCTGAGTCTGTCTCGAAGATAACTTTTGGCCATTGCCTTTCAGCTGCAGTTCTCGATGCCAGAGGAAGGGAGATTCGAAACACATGAAGATGAGATTTTTCCACCAAATAAAAGCAAGACGACGAATCCTCTACCTGAAAAAACGGTTTCTTACAAAGACGTGTTATTAAATTTGAAAAATGATGGAGCAACTAATCAGAAGGCGAAGAATGATTTTCCCAGCATAAAGTTCAAGAACGCAATTAATCAGAAGGAAGTATATGATTTTCCCAGCAGCATGTTTAATAAAGAAAATAATCATAAGATAATAAATAATATTCCGAGCAGAAGGTTCAAGGAAACAATTAATCATAAGGCAAATAATGATTTTCCCAGCAAAAGGTTCAAGACAATGAATAATTTCCCCAGCAGAAGGTTCAAGAAAGCAGTTTATCATAAGGAAGTGAATGATTTTCTCAGCAGAAGGTTAAAGAAAGCAATTAATCACAAGGAAATAAATGATTTTCCTAGCATAAGGATCAAGAAAGCTAATAATCAGAGACAATGAATGATTTTGCGAGTATAAGGTTCAAGAATGCAGTTAATCAGAAGGTAATGAATGATTTTTCATACATATGGTTCAAGAAGATGAAACAAGCAGAATTTCAAGAAGATCCAAGAATCATACAGAATAGAAGAAATGTTCAACAATTTGATCGAGGCAAATTAACATGATCCAGGGCCGACAAGTGTTACTCGACCCAAGAAATACCATACCTAGGTAAGTGCTCAAATCTATCTAAGGGCGGCGAACGCTCATAAAACTTAAGGAGATTTTTATTAGAAGTCCAATATCTCTCTCATAGTTTCAAAGTCTAGGGGCAGAGTCGTCATCATGTTTTGGCCCCTTAAGTCAGTCGGTAAAAAAAAAGGAATTATTATTTTTCAGTTTTATAGTGTCAAAAAAAAAAAAATTTAAGGACAAAGTCGTCACTAAGTTAAGCCCTCGTCAAAAAAAAAAAAAAAAAAATCTTGGGGCACCGCCATCATCATACTGGTCCATGTCATTAGATTTTCAGTCTTCAATTATTGTGTTCGGTCTTGTAAATAATTTAGAGAGAGATATGTCAGTCCATTTGTATATCGTCAGTAGTCATGTAAGTCATCTCCTAAAATTCTATGAGCAACGGACGTCCAAACAGAAAGAACTAAAAAAAAAAGAGATGAAATGAAAAAGAAAAAAAAATAGTTATTAAACAACCACTTGGTAAAATTGGGTAGCACTTAAAAGAGATAGAGGAAAAGAAGAGTCGCGTGGGAGAAAGTTGAAGATTTGAAGCATCGAACGTCATCTCCGGAAAGCAACAAGATCGTGAATCATTTTTTACAGTTTGAAGCCAATTGATGAAGTTAATTATAGCTGGGAGATAGCTGAGAGGATTGACAGATTTGAAAATTTGGATGGGGACGGTTATATTTTTGGCGGCATCTATCAGACACGTGGCAGGTCAGGATTCCAAACCTTTGTATATATTGAGTATTTTGTTTTTGAAAATTATTTTCTAGGATTTGTTTCTTAATAAATATATATGTAATAATAAATAAATACATAAATAAATAAAAAACTTAAAAAATAAATAAAATAATAGTGTTTATTAGGAAATGTGCCACTAATAGCTCTTTTGCAAGTTCATCAATTACAGGGTTTCTCCAGATTTTGGACGGAAAACTCTAGGAGGAAATGAAAGTGAAAGTGTATTTTCTTCATTAGGATTGTGGCAATCAAAAATGTATGGGGCAATTCGTATATCCCGAGCTTCTAAGGGATCATAGAAAAGACCAGATGATGAAAATATTTGAGTAAAGTCGTAAAGATTGAAGAGCCTCTACTAAGACGATGCAATCGATGTGATGATGTAGCATGTGGTTAGAATAATTAATGTAATAAAGCACAACCTGTTTTCGCAATAGTTGGTATAGCATAAGTTACCGTTTCGTCATGATATCTATCATGAGGATGTGTAATGGTGCAAAATTAAAATACTTAGTAATAATTCGGGTAAGCTTAATAGTGTCATCCCGGATAATTATAAGTGAGGAATCATACGAAGTAATTGTGCAAAACTGGTGTGTATGTCTTTGGCATTCAGTTACACGCAAACCGCTACCAAAGCGGGGCAACTGTAGACACCCCAATTTTGCACGGTCACGAAAACATGCCGCGAGATCGTATCCAATTAAGCTAGTCCATCACCTCAGGCCCAAACTGAGGTCCGGGTATAACCTAATGTCATCAAGTCCAATATGTGACCTAATTGCTTACTAGACTATACTGTAGTCGTTATTAGTGGGAACATCCAACAAGTTCCTAAAATAATATAGGCTACCCCAAAGTCCACCGTGCTTCCCCATGACCCATGTCCACATTTCTCTAAACCCATCGCCCCTCAAAATGTCGACACATTTTTTTTAGATTAGTTCCCAAGACTTTCCCAAATAGCTAGAATCATATGAATTAATTTATATCTTTTATAATTTTATAAAATGAGACAAAATAAAATTTAAGATTGGAAATGATTTTGATAAGGCTTCTCTTAAATATAGCCCACGCTTTTATTAATCATAGCCCAAAAAATTTAAGTTAAAATGAAAAGTCAAAATTACCAAACATGTCTTAATTATTTTTACTAATAATTTCACTTCTTCCCCAAAATCAAAATATAAACCCTCACTTTTTCTTTTTTAGATCCAAACTAAATTATACTCCAATCTATTTCTAATCTTTCTATCATTATTAGTACAAATTGCCTTATTAAACCTACCTTACTTTTTATTTTTTCCCCAAGACAAACTAAACCCAACTTTTCATCTTTTCTCTAAAATATTGATTATAGTATTATAATCTTGATTTTTCCTAAATCATCAACTAATTATAATAAATCATGATTATAGTATTATCCATTCATATTCCTTTTTCTCCCAATCATGAATACATTAAATTGATTGTTCTAAAAAATCATCAACTATGACATAGATCTTACAGAACTTTCATTATGAAATTTATATAATTAACTTTATCTTAATTTTTGATTTAGGGATTTGAGAATTTATTTTGGGCTATATATAAAAATTAAGTATAATTTTATGGGCTATGTTAATAATTACAAGGATCTGTTTGGTTGGATAAATGACTTATTTTATATGGGCTATAGTTAATAAAAGCATGGGCTATATTTAAGAGAAGCCTTTGATAAAGTTAATAATAATATTTAGGGTTTTAATGTGAGCAGCAAGATACAAGTCAATTAATCCTATGATTATGGTTATTGGAGAAACAATATAAACAGGGAGCTGGTTTTGGTGTCAAAGGGGGAGGAAAATTTTAGGAGAAAACTTTGGGTAGACTTTTAGGAAGAAATCAGAGGTAGAAATTTAGGAAGAAAACTTGAGGAAAAATTCTAGAGAGAAAATTAGGAGAAGGGAAAGTACGGTAAAATAGTTCGGAGTGCTAAAATGTTGAAGGTGTTTGGATACGATCTTGTAAAGGCAGGTATATTGTTGGATTCACGTAATCTAAGTAACATTACTATTATAACTCCCTTGGCGAGAACAGGTTTCACTTGGATTAAGTGCGGATTTGTGCAACTAATATTTTTGGCATTATATTTTTATTATTTCATATTTTTTCTAAAGATCAAAACCCCTAAAATCCCGATTATAAAGTAGAGGACAAGTTTCGGCTTGGACGAGCTATGTGCCTCACACCTTCCTAGCCCGTATCTTGATTCCCGGACTTTTTTCTCTGTTTTGGACCAATGTCTCTTTTGGGTCCCAACTCCCTAAGTTGGGTGGCGGCTTCTTATTAATAATATTTCCACGTGATTCTCATTTCGGATATTTAAAGATCCTAACCGATTTCGACGATATCTACAGCATGATAACCTACTGAAAGAACCATACAGAGTGAGAGAGAAACGGGGGAGGTATATAATGAGTAATTTAATCGAAACTCACCATTGATGCCTGCTAATGGTATGGTTAGGAAAGAACAAACAAAGAAAAAAGATGTATTTGAAAACTTTTCTTTTTGTTAAACTGATTACTTCTAGTTCCCTCAATCGTGGATAATCTAAAATTTGGGGATAACTGATTCCTTCTTTTAGAAAACCTTTCTATCTCCATATTGTCTGTAATACCCTCCAACTAAATACAACAGCCGCAATTAATTAATAAGGGATATTGGAGGAAATTGTCAAATTAGGGAGTTAGAGAAAAGTAAAAATACCGGATGCAACAGTCATTCATTTCTTTTGCGCTGTCCGTTGCAAATCTCCAGATTAAAAATGGAAGGCCAGATCTATCCTAAAGACAACTGACGGCAAATGGGCCAAAAAACCACTGTGATGTAGATTATTGATTATTGATAGTTAGTAGGAATTACTTTTGTGGGCCAACTTTATGTGTTGTCCACCCACTCAAGTAGGATTATCCATTAGTCCAAAAATATGTTTTTGGACAACAATGCTTGGTGCACCCAGAGGGGCTACGGCCCAAGCTACCATGTGTGAGAGTGAAAAAGGTGGTCCCCCACTCTAGACCCCATCCCCTGTAAATCTCCCCCAAAGACTCCATCTGACCCTTCATTCCATCTCGCGGGATTTGTGGCGGTGATAGTGGCGGTCATCCTAGCATCATTTGTTTTTGGACCACAAAATTTAACCAGGAGTCCTTCACCCACAAATTATGTAATTTTGTTTGTTTACAAATTTTCCCCTCATTTCTTATCGTTCTTCTTATTATTATTTCCGATTGGAACCAAATACCATAGCCCCACCTCTATCGTCATCTCCACCACAACCATCACCGTCATCTCCGTCTCTAATAGATTAGCAATTCGTGAAGATATTTTGGGATTTTTAATCTAATTCAATCATAAGGTGAGATCGAATTTAAAGCTACAATTGTTTGATGCATTTGATGTGTAATATGGTTGAAAACGTTTGGATTTTTTTTAACCTAGTTCAATCATAAGGCGAGATCGAATCTAAAGCTATTGTTGTTTGACGAAAAAGAAAACCAAGTAATTGAGAAGAAGATTCTAGAATCAATCAGTGAAAAGGAAGATATAAAACCATCAACTTTGGGGTTTTTTTTTTTCTTCGTATGATCCTAGAATAGATATTATTTTTTTTACTGATTAGTTTAAGATCACTAAAACAAAATCAAGTGATTGCGAAGAAGGTTCCATAATCAATTTTTGAAAAAGAAGATGTAGATCCATCTATTTTAGTTTTTTGTTTGGGTATTCTTATGATCTGACAGTATAATAATACATACATCGTCGGATAATTGACGCAGTTTCTTCTTACCTAATAATTTTTTCTTTTACTTTTGGTTTTTATTTTGTCTGATCTCACCAATATTATGATGTTCTGATTGGTTTAGTGTGATCCTAGAGTAGATTTTTTGTTATACTGGTTAGTTTCATATGATCATAAAGTAGATTTTTTGGTTTGGGTATTCATATGATCCGACATTACTGAAAAAGAGAGGGTACCAATATACAACTACAACTTTTGGTTTGTGAGATTTTGGAATATACTTGGACGATCTCAAAAATCGATATCTAATTTATCAAACTTTAGGTATAGAGCTTTCCATCCTCAATTCGCTTAATCTCGACTTTAAGCAACTTCGTTAGAAGTTTAAATTCAACCTAGTTTGATATGATAAACATACAAACTTGCTTTGTACTTTAACTATAAATATTATAATGCGGAATTTTAAAGTATGCTAGACACCAGAATTTTGTTAACCAAGAAAATGCACAAATCAAAAGCAGAAAACCCCGGGACCTAGTCCAGATTGAACACACAAAATATTAACTACCAACTACAACCATCAACATGACCTCAGATACTATATATTGTAGATGCAAAACCCGAATAACCATCCAAGCTATTGCGAGCTATTGTTGTATTACCGCAAGCCAACTTCTACAATAATAAGTTGAAGTCCTCACACATGATTCACTTAGATGACGTCTTTACAGGACTAAGTTTTGCTTTACTCCCTCGTAAAATATTTTACCCCTTTTAGAACTATCTCTATTTGTTCGAGTTCGTGATCGGATATTAGTTTAGATTTTCAATCAAGGTAGTCATAAATCCTTTGTATTATTAGGTCCGTTTAATGTCACTTAAGAAGAATAAAAATGTTTACCTCACAACTATAATTGATTTCTCAATAGATATAGTTGTGGAACTATCTCGGACTTAACTTTTTACAGAGCCTTCAATGATAGTTTCTTACTAGTATCTTGATATTTGCAATATTGTTCTTGAATGGTCTTATGGAGAAAGAGAAGACCGATAGAATAAACAAGAACAATACTAAACGATGAAAAGATCAGTTGTCAGCAACCTGGCTTCCGAATCCCTAGTGTAATACTTTTATAGTCGTAAAAACCTTTCGGTCTTTTTTTGAGATGACGACTCTCCTTGAGACAAGGTACACACGAATGTGCAAGGGATATGAGAATGTGAGTTCTCGATCATCATCTATTTAACTCGTGAAGTTGAACCCTGATAAATCGTGAAGTTAAACCCTGGTAATTTCACTTGATGCACCCAGGCGCCTTGTAGCCAATTTTTTTTTTCTGTCAGGTTGTGCTTGATGCACCCAGGCACCTCACTCAAATATATTTGTCTGATTAACTCGTGAATTCGAACCTTGGTTATTTTACTTGATGCACCAGGGACCTTACTGCCAATAATTTCTAGTGTGTTAACATTTTTATTAGTTGCACCAGGGCACCCCTAATGTTGCACATGGCACCTCTGATGTTAATCAATTTGAAATGGGTTTTGATAATTTTTTTCGATTTGATTTGCAGAGTCTTCCATCTCTAGGAACATCTCGATTCATGATTTTCATCTTCTCTCCAAATTGAATTTCGACCGATTCCATTTTCTGCCTCCAACTTTTTCTTAGGCAATACCAACACCAACTCTTTTTCGATATTTTATCATCAAATTGAATTGATGATTTTCGTCTCAAACCAAATCGAATCATCACCATTATCATCAGGTTAGTCGACGTAAATTTAAGGTGCTTGTGGATATTTGTATGGTGTAACTGAAGTCTACGGAGTTGTCGTTGATGGAGGAACCACTGATGTTGTTGTCTATGGAGGAACTACTGGAGGTGCGTCAGTGGTGGTACAATCTGGTGTCGTAAATGGTGGTGGTACAGTTTACTTATTTAACCAGTAAACCACAGATAAAAAAGAAGAAGTAAAGAAAGAGAAAACAAGAGGGTATATTTGTAAGTTTAAAGTAAACTTGCTGACTAGATCTCGGGTGAAATACACTTTTTTTTTTGAAGCATGCATTTTATAAAACGAACATTAGGTTACAATTTGGCGTGGGTATATGGTACCCACGTAGTCAAGATAAATAATTTGACTAATAAAATTTGGGATTGTGTGGTCCCAAATTTTGGTTGACAAATTTCCTACTTGGCTTCCATCTGCCGCATGATTGGTCGGGGAAGTGGATGTGATAAAGCGCAGAAGGTTCTCTGAGTCTGTCTCGAAGATAACTTTTGGCCATTGCCTTTCAGCTGCAGTTCTCGATGCCAGAGGAAGAGAGATTCGAAACACATGAAGATGAGATTTTTCCACCAAATAAAAGCAAGACGAAGAATCCTCTACCTGAAAAAACGGTTTCTTACAAAGACGTGTTATTAAATTTGAAAAATGATGGAGAAACTAATCAGAAGGCGAAGAATGATTTTCCCAGCATAAAGTTCAAGCACGCAATTAATCAGAAGGAAGTATATGATTTTCCCAGCAACATGTTCAAGAAAGAAAATAATCAGAAGATAATAAATAATATTCCGAGCAGAAGGTTCAAGGAAACAATTAATCATAAGGCAAATAATGATTTTCCCAGCAAAAGGTTCAAGACAATGAATAATTTCCCCAGGAGAAGGTTCAAGGAAGCAGTTTATCAGAAGGAAGTGAATGATTTTCTCAGCAGAAGGTTAAAGAAAGCAATTAATCACAAGGAAATAAATGATTTTCCTAGCATAAGGATCAAGAAAGCTAATAATCAGAAGACAATGAATGATTTTGTGAGTATAAGGTTCAAGAATGCAGTTAATCAGAAGGTAATGAATGATTTTTCATACATATGGTTCAAGAAGATGAAACAAGCAGAATTTCAAGAAGATCCAAGAATCATACAGAATAGAAGAAATGTTCAACAATTTGATCGAGGCAGCCAACATGATCCAGGCCCGACAAGTGTTACTCGACCCAAGAAATACCATACCTAGGTAAGTGCTCAAATCTATCTAAGGGCGGCGAATGCTCATAAAATTTAAGGAGATTTTTATTAGAAGTCCAATTCTCTCTCATAGTGTCATAGTCTAGGGGCATAGTCGTCATCATGTTTTGGCCCCTTAAGTCAGTCGGTAAAAAAAAAGGAATTATTATTTTTCAGTTTTATAGTGTCAAAATTTTTTTTTAAGGGCAGAGTCGTCACTAAGTTAAGCCCTCGTCAAAAAAATAAAAACATCTTGGGGCACCGCCATCATCATACTGGTCCATGTCATTAGAGTTTCAGTCTTCAATTATTGTGTTCGGTCTTGTAAATAATTTAGAGAGAGATATGTCAGTCCATTTGTATATCGTCAGTAGTCATGTAAGTCATCTCCTAAAATTCTATGAGCAACGGACGTCCAAACAGAAAGAAATAAAAAAAAAAAAATGAAATGAAAAAGAAAAAAAAAATAGTTATTAAACAACCACTTGGGAAAATTAGGTAGCACTTAAAAGAGATAGAGGAAAAGAAGAGTCGCGTGGGAGAAAGTTGAAGATTTGAAGCATCGAACGTCATCTCCGGAAAGCAACACGATCGTGAATCATTTTTTACAGTTTGAAGCCAATTGATGAAGTTAATTATAGCTGGGAGATAGCTGAGAGGATTGACAGATTTGAAAATTTGGATGGGGACGGTAATATTTTTGGCGGCATCTATCAGACACGTGGCAGGTCAGGATTCCCAAACCTTTGTATATATTGAGTATTTTGTTTTTGAAAATTATTTTCTAGGATTTGTTTCTTAATAAATATATATATAATAAATAAATAAATAAATAAAAAACTTAAAAAACTTAAAAAATAAATAAAATAATAGTGTTTATTAGGAAATGTGCCACTAATAGCTCTTTTGCAAGTTTATCAATTACAAGGTTTCTCCATATTTTGGACGAAAAACTCTAGGAGGAAATGAAAGTGAAAGTGTATTTTCTTCATTAGGATTGTGGCAATCAAGAATGTATGGGGCAATTCGTATATCCCGAGCTTCTAAGGGATCATAGAAAAGGCCAGAGATGATGAAAATATTTGAGTAAAGTCGTAAAGATTGAAGAGCCTCTACTAAAACGATGCAATCGATGTGATGATGTAGCATGTGGTTAGAAGAATTAATGTAATAAAGCGCAACCTGTTTTCGCAATAGTTGGTATAGCATAAGTTACCGTTTCGTCATGATATCTATCATGAGGATGTGTAATGGTGCAAAATTAAAATACTTAGTAATAATTCGGGTAAGCTTAATAGTGTCATCCCGGATAATTATACGTGAGGAATCATACGAAGTAATTGTGCAAAACTGGTGTGTATGTCTTTGGCATTCAGTTACACGCAAACCGCACCAAAGAGGGGCAACTGTAGACACCCCAAATTTGCACGGTCACGAAAACATGCCGCGAGATCGTATCCAATTAAGCTAGTCGATCACCTCAGGCCCAAACTGAGGTCCGGGTATAACCTAATGTCATCAAGTCCAATATGTGACCTAATTGCTTAGAGCAACTGCAGTGGTGCGACCATAACCAAAGAACAAAGAGCAAAAAAAAAACTAAAATTTGGGTTTAGTCCGTGTTGTAACGCAGTGGAGGGAGACTAAAATTTGGTCAGCAGCAACTTTGAGTTACGCCCAATCAAAGCGCAACTCCAAATCTCGTCCCATTTCTTTTCTTTTTTTTTTTTTTTTTTTGATTTGTTGGGGCGCAACTCAAAGTTGCGCCCAATTTGTTTTTTTTTTTTTATTGTTGGGCGCAACTCAAAGTTGCGCCCAAATTTTTTTTTTTTTTTATTATTGTTGGGCGCAACTCAAAGTTGCGCCCATTGGGCGCAATTCCAAATTGCGCCCCATTTTTTTTTTTTTTTTTTTTAATTGTTGGGGCGCAACTTTGAGTTACGCCCCATCAGGCGCAACTCAATTTACGCCGACTAAAGACCAGGACTAAAGACTAAATATGGTCTGGGTTTTGGTTATAGTCCGGTCTTTGGTCTTTACTCCGTCTCCACTGCGTCTGTTTTTTACCAAAAAATTTGGTTATACTCCACGACTGTGGATGCTCTTACTAGACTATACTGTAGTCGTTATTAGTGGGAACATCCAGCAAGTTCCTAAAATAATCTAGGCTACCCCAAAGTCCACCGTGCTTCCCCATAACCCATGTCCACATTTCTCTAAACCCATCGCCCCTCAAAATGTCGACACATTTGTTTAGATTAGTTCCCAAGACTTTCCCAAATAGCTAGAATCATATGAATTAATTTATATTTTTTATAATTTTAGAAAATGAGACAAAATAAAATTTAAGATTGGAAATGATTTTGATAAAGTTAGTAATAATATTTAGGGTTTTAATGTGAGCAGCAAGAAACAAGTCAATTAATCCTATGATTATGGTTATTGGAGAAACAATATAAACAGGGAGCTGGTTTTGGTGTCAAAGGGGGAGGAAAATTTTAGGAGAAAACTTTGGGTAGACTTTTAGGGAGAAATCAGAGGTAGAAAATTAGGAAGAAAATTTGAGGAAAAATTCTAGAGAGAAAATTAGGAGAAGGGAAAGTACGGTAAATAGTTCGGAGTGCTAAAATGTTGAAGGTGTTTGGATACGATCTTGTAAAGGCAGGTATATTGTTGGATTCACGTAATCTAAGTAACATTACTATTATAACTCCCTTGGCGAGAACAGGTTTCACTTGGATTAAGTGCGGATTTGTGCAACTAATATTTTTGGCATTATATTTTTATTATTTCATATTTTTTCTAAAGATCAAAACCCCTAAAATCCCGATTATAAAGTAGAGGCCAAGTTTCGGCTTGGACGAGCTATGTGCCTCACACCTTCCTAGCCCGTATCTTGATTCTCGGACTTTTTTCTCTGTTTTGGACCAATGTCTCTTTTGGGTCCCAACTCCCTAAGTTGGGTGGCGGCTTCTTATTAATAATATTTCCACGTGATTCCCATTTCGGATATTTAAAGATCCTAACCGATTTCGACGATATCTACAGCATGATAACCTACTGAAAGAACCATACAGAGTGAGAGAGAAACGAGGGAGGTATATAATGAGTAATTTAATCGAAACTCACCATTGATGCCTGCTAATGGTATGGTTAGGAAAGAACAAACAAAGAAAAAAGATGTATTTGCAAACTTTTCTTTTTGTTAAACTGATTAATTCTAGTTCCCTCAATCGTGGATAATCTAAAAATTGGGGATAACTGATTCCTTCTTTTAGAAAACCTCTCTATCTCCATATTGTTCATAATACCCTCCAACTAAATATAACAACCGCAATTAATTCATAAGGGATATTGGAGGAAATTGTCAAATTAGGGAGTTAGAGAAAAGTAAAAATACCGGATGCAACCGTCATTCATTTCTTTTGCGGTGTCCGTTGCAAATCTCCAGATTAAAAATGGGAGGCCAGATCTATCCCAAAGACAACTGACGGCAGATGGGCCAAAAAACCACTGTGTTGTAGATTATTGATTATTGATAGTTAGTAGGAATTAATTTTGTGGGCCAACTTTATGTGTTGTCCACCCACTCAAGTAGGATTATCTATCAGTCTAAAAATATGTTTTTGGACAACAATGCTTGGTGCACCGAGAGGGGCTACGGCCCAAGCTACCGTGTGTGAGAGTGAAAAAAGGTGGGCCCCCACTCTAGACCCCATCCCCCTGTAAATCTCTCCCAAGGGCTCCACCTGACCCTTCATTCCATCTCGCGGAATTTGTGGCGGTGATAGTGGCGGTCATCCTAGCATCACTCGTTTTTGGACCACAAAATTTAACCAGGAGTCCTTCACCCACAAATTATGTAATTTTGTTTGTTTACAAATTTGCCCCTCATTTCTTATTGTTCTTCTTATTATTATTTCCGAGTGGAACCAAACACCATAGCCCCACTTCTATCGTCATCTCCGCCACAACCATCACCGTCATCTCCGTCTCCAATAGATTAGCAATTCGTTGAATGCAATAATGTGTGAATATATTTTGGGATTTTTAATCTAATTCAATCATAAGGTGAGATCGAATTTAAAGCTACAATTGTTTGATGCTTTTGATGTGTAATATGGTTGAAAACGTTTGGAGTTTTTTTAACCTAGTTCAATCATAATGTGAGATCGAATCTAAAGCTATTGTTGTTTGACGAAAAAGAAAACCAAGTAATTGAGATGAAGATTCTAGAATCAATATGTGAAAAGGAAGATATAAAACCATCTACTTTGGTTTTTTTTTTTCTTCGTATGATCCTAGAATAGATATTATTATTTTTACTGATTAGTTTAAGATCACTAATACAAAATCAGGTGATTGCGAAGAAGATTCCGAATCAATTTGTGAAAAAGAAGATGTAGATCCATCTATTTTAGTTTTTTGTTTGGGTATTCTTATGATCCGACAGTATAATAATACATACATCGTCGGATAATTGACGCAGTTTCTTCTTACCTAATAATTTCTTCTTTTACTTTTGGTTTTTATTTTGTCTGATCTCACCAATATTATGATGTTCTGATTGGTTTAGTGTGATCCTAGAGTAGACTTTTTGTTATACTGGTTAGTTTCATATGATCATAAAGTAGATTTTTTGGTTTGGGTATTCATATGATCCGACAGTACTGAAAAAGAGAGGGTACCAATATACAACTACAACTTTTGGTTTGTGAGATTTTGGAATATACTTGGACGATCTCAAAAATCGATATCTAATTTATCAAACTTTAGGTATAGAGATTTCCATCCTCAATTCGCTTAATCTCGACTTTAAGCAACTTCGTTAGAAGTTTAAATTCAACCTAGTTTGATATTATAAACATACAAACTTGCTTTGTACTTTAACTATAAATATTATAATGCGGAATTTTAAAGTATGCTAGACACCAGAATTTTGTTAACCAGGAAACTGCACAAATCAAAAGCAGAAAACCCCGGGACCTAGTCCAGATTGAACACACATAATATTAACTACCAACTACAACCATCAACATGACCTCAGATACTATAGATTGTAGATCCAAAACCCGAATAACCCTCCAAGCTATTGCGAGCTATTGTTGTATTACCGCAAGCCAACTTCTACAATAATAAGCCGAAGTCCTCACACAGGATTCACTTAGATGACGTCTTTACAGGACTAAGTTTTGCTTTACTCCCTCGTAAAAGATTTTACCCCTTTTAGAACTATCTCTATTAGTTCGAGTTCGTGATCGTGATCGTATATTCCTTTAGATTTTCAATCAAGGTACTCGTAAATCCTTTGTATTATTAGGTCCGTTTAGTGTCACTTAAGAAGACTAAAAATGTTTACCTCACAACTATAATTGATTTCTCAATAGATATAGTTGTGGAACTATCTCGGACTTAACTTTTTACAGAGCCTGCAATGATAGTTTCTTATTAGTATCTTGATATTTGCAAGATTGTTCTTGAATGGTCTTATGGAGAAAGAGAAGACCGATAGAATAAACAAGAACAATACTAAACGATGACAAGATCAGGTGTCAGCAACCTGGCTTCCGAATCCCTAGTGTAAGACTTTTATAGTCGTAAAAACCTTTCGGTCTTTTTTTGAGATGACGACTCTCCTTGAGACAAGGTACACACGAATGTTCAAGGGATATGATAATGTGAGTTCTCGATCATCATCTATTTAACTCGTGAAGTTGAACCCTGATAACTCGTGAAGTTAAACCCTGGTAAATTCACTTGATGCACCCAGGCGCCTTGTAGCCAAAAAAATATTTTTTTTCTGTCAGGTTGTGCTGGATGCACCCAGGCACCTCACTCAAATATATTTGTCTGATTAACTCGTGAATTCGAACCTTGGTTATTTTAATTGATGCACCAGGAACCTTACTGCCAATAATTTCTAGTGTGTTAACATATTTATTAGTTGCACCAGGGCACCCCTAATGTTGCACATGGCACCTCTGTTGTTAATCAATTTGAAATGGGTTTTGATAATTTTTTTCGATTTGATTTGCAGAGTCTTCCATCTCCAGGAACATCTCGATTCATGATTTTCATCTTCTCTCCAAATTGAATTTCGACCGATTCCATTTTATGCCTCCAACTTTTTCTTAGGCAACACCAACACCAACTCTTTTTCGATATTTTATCATCAAATTGAATTGATGATTTTCGTCTCAAACCAAATCGAATCATCACCATTATCATCAGGTTAGTCAACGTAAATTTAAGGTGCTGGTGGAGATTTGTATGGTGTAACTGAAGTCTCCGGAGTTGTCGTTGATGGAGGAACCACCGATGTTGTTGTCTATGGAGGAACTACTGGAGGTTCATCAGTGGTGGTACAATCTGGTGTCGTAAATGGTGGTGGTACAGTTTACTTATTTAACCATTAAACCACAGATAAAAAAGAAGAAGTAAAGAAAGAGAAAACAAGAGGGTATATTTGTAAGTTTAAATTAAACTTGCTGACTAGATCTCGGGTGAAATACCCTTTTTTTTTTTTTTTTGAAGCATGCATTTTATAAAACGAACATTAGGTTACAATTTGGCATGGGTATATGGTACCCACATAGTCAAGATAAATAATTTGACTAATAAAAATTGGGATTGTGTGGTCCCAAATTTTGGTTGACAAATTTCCTACTTGGCTTCCATCTGCCGCATGATTGGCCGGGGAAGTGGATGTGATAAAGCGGAGAAGGTTCTCTGAGTCTGTCTCGAAGATAAATTTTGGCCATTGCCTTTCAGCTGCAGTTCTCGATGCCAGAAGAAGAGCCCAAGTTTCTGTTGTTAAAGCAGTCATAATTCCCAGAGGTTGAGCTAGAGCCATTATTGTTCGTGTGTCGGAGTCCCTGAAAATGAAACCTGCACCCCCAAAACCCGGATTCCCATGGCCGCTCCATCAATGTTAATCTTAATCCAGTTCATGCTCGGCGTGGACCATCCCACCGATATTGTCGTGATCCTTTTGGTGTTTCTTGAGTGGTTGAGTATCGCTGAATCTCCAGGTAGGGCTGGAGGTAAGGATTGTAGCGCTTCCCAATATTCTTGCTGTTGTTTTCGAGCCCAAGCTAAGATTTCTGGTGTTGTTGTTTGTTTTTGACGGTATACTAGTTCATTCCTAGCTAGCCATAAGGTCTAGAAAATAAAACAAAAACAAGAGATGGTAGATTTTGGACCTGGTTTTTATAAGATTTGAGAGATGGTTGTATGAGGTGTTAAAGCAAATGCAGGGGCGATGTTGGTGTTTGGTGTGGTTGAGGGTTGAATGATTAAAGTATTCCAAGATGTAGTTGCCGTTGGACAGTGAATTAGCAGGTGAATTGTTGATTCTGGATGAATATTACATCTGGGGAAAATGTCTGAATTGGTTAAATGGATATGGTGAAGAAGAGAGAAGGTTGGTAATCCTTGATTGATTGCTTTCCACATGAAAAGCTAAATTTTTGGTGGACACGGTAAGGTCCACAGGAATTTAGTGGGTGGGAGGGGAGTATGGTTAGGTTGATTGTGGGTTAGACATTTGTATCCTGAAGAAGTAGTGTATTTTCCGGATTTTGAATGTGGCCAGATAATTTTGTCTTGGGGGCTATCTTGGGGGAGGTGGATGTTTATGATTTTTTGGGCTACATTATTGGGTAGAGTGTTTAATTTTTCTAGGTTCCAGTTGTGAGAGATTGGATCAATGATATCAGCTACATTTCGGATTGGTAGCATTGAGTTGGGTCTAGGTTTTGTGAGTGTGGAATCCAGTTGGCTTCTATTGGTGTTGATACCCCATTTCCAATACGAAAAGTATATCAGATGTTGCATAGTAGGGACGATTGATGCTAATTGTATCCATTGGGGGCTATAGGAAGAAGGTATGGTATCAATGCCTTGTAGAATTGGTTTTTGATCAAGATAATTTTCGCTGAAGATACTTCCACAAATTGAGTTGGGTTGCTCGTGCAAACTCCAAATTATTTTCATGAGAAGAGCCTTGTTATGATCACTGCCTTTCCTTATGCCTAATCCTCCTTCAGATATTGGTGTTGTTACCTTGTCCCAACCTATAGGATGAAGCTTTTTAACTGATGAATCATGTCCCCATAAGAAATTTCTGGTGATACGATCTATTTTTTTTGTGGATATTGATGGGAAGGTTTTGCGTTTTCATAAGATGGTTTGAGGTGGGAGTTAGGGAGGTTTTAATGAGTACCACTCTTCCAGCTTGAGTTAGGCATTTTTTCATCCATACTTTGGCTTTTCGAGCTAATCTTTGTAGTAGTGGCGCAAAGGTGTGGATAGATGCTCTTCCTTGCTTGAACTGAACTCCTAGATAGATTGGAGGTTTTGATGTTGTTGGCATATCAAAAAATTGTTGAAGATTATTAACTTTGATCGGATCCAGTCTTTGGTGATGAATGATTACTGATTTGGATGTATTAATTACTTGGCCCGCCGAAGTGCCATAAGAACGAAGCAGATTCTTGAGATGGAGATTACTCTGAGCAGAGGCTTTATAGGTGATTAAAAGATCATCAGCATACATTAAATGAATAATGGGTAATGCTTTTTTCGATATGCTAATACCTTGAACCAACTTCTGATTTTGAAGGTTTCCTAAGTTCGTAGACAGTATCCCTGCACATATTATGAATATATATGATGAAAGTGGGTCCCCCTGTCTAATTCCTCTAGTTGGACTGATATATCCATGAGGTGTGCCATTTATGTTGATTGAGTATGTAACAGTTGTGACACATAACATAATGTAATCTATTAAGATTTGTGGAAATCCTAACTTGGTGAAAGCGGTTTTGATGAACCCCCAATCTAAACTGTCATAGGCTTTTTGGATATCCAGTTTGAGTGTTATTTTAGGGTCCTTGGTGAGGCTTGAGGTTTTTATATGATGAAACAGCTCTCCAGCGATTGCTATGTTATCATGGATTGATCTTTGCGGGACGAAGGCACTTTGATAAGGGCTTATTAGAAAGGGGAGTAAGGGTCTAATTCGATTAACTATGATTTTTGCAATAATTTTGTAGGTGACGTTGCAAAGTCCTATGGGTCTGAATTGAGAAGGTTTTGACGGGTGATCTACTTTAGGTATTAGTGTCAAGTTTGTGTGATTCATGAGTGGATGGATATTAAGATCTTTGAAAAAACTTTGAACCATAACTACCAATTGGGGATGAGTTGTTTCCCAGAAAACTTTAAAAAACTTACTGGTGTAACCATCTGGACCCGGAGCACTCTCGGAGTTGATGGAGAATAGGGCTTGTTTGATTTCCTCCTCAGTCACTTCCTTAGTTAGCATGTCCATTTGTCTGGGAGATAATATGGGATTGATATCTTTGAAAAGCTCTTCAGCTATGACTGTAGGTTCAGCCGTATATTGTTCATAGTAATGGTTAAGAATGAGTTGAACCACATCTTCTTTCTTATCAATCCAATTATTTTGCGAATCTTGAAGTTGTTGTATATTGTTGCAGGCTCGATGAATGGTTGCTTTAGTGTGAAAGAAGGTTGTATTGAGATCTCCTGATTGTAGCCATTGAATTCTGGATCTTTGTTGCCAGTAAGTTGCATGACATTGTAGCGACAATGTGATATGTCCTTAATTGCTTTTCTTGATTTAGCCATAATTCTAGTTCATTACCCGATTGGATAGCACATTGATGTTGCGCCATTTTGATCTTTGTTGTCGATTTTTTTATCTTAGTTGGAAGGTGCCCGAAAGTTTCCTTGTTCCGTTCCAGAAGAGTTTGTCCGGTGGTTATTAGTTTTAATTGAAGGTCTAGGGTAGGTTCAATATCTTGTTGTTGTATCCAAGCCGAATCAATCACTTGTTTGAGTTGCGGATGAGAGAGCCATAAATGTTCAAACTTGTAGTTGCCGTTGGACGATGAATTAGCGGTGTGAATTGTTGATTCTGGATGAATATAACATCTGGGGCAAATGTCTGAATTGGTTAAATGGATATGGTGAAGAAGAGAAAAGGTTGGTAATCCTTCATTGATTGCTTTCCACAAGAAAAGCTGAATTTTTGGTGAACACGGTAAGGTCTACAGGAATTTAGTGGGTGGAAGGGGAGTATGGTTAGGTTGATTGTGGGTTAGACATTTGTATCCTGAAAAAGTAGTGTATTTTCCGGATTTTGAATGTGGCCAGATAATTTTGTCTTGGGGACTATCTTGGGGGAGGTGGATGTTTATGATTTTTTTGGGCTACATTATTCGGTAGAGTGTTTAATTTTTCTAGGTTCCAGTTGTGAGAGATTGGATCAATGATATCAGCTACATTTCGGATCCGGTAGCATTGAGTTGGGTCTAGGTTTTGTGAAATACCCCATTTAGTTATTAAAAACCATAAAATTTGAATTTTTGATTATATAAAAATTGTTACATTGTTGCTTGTCTTTCTCACTCATGGGTTAATAGACCAAAAAAAGTAGTTAAATATCACATTTTAACATGGGGATCAATTCACAATTAGTACAGGTGATCCTCCTCCAGAAAATTGATCTTATATTGGGAGGAAGTCATGGAAATCCAGAACTAGAATAAATATGGGCTATTTTGTCTGGGCCCAAATTTTGTAACCACATTTTTCTTTTATTAATACAATAAATAAATACATGGCTGAAAGAAGATGTTAACAGTGAGAACCGCTAAACATTCTTGGTCTTCGGTATAGTGACACGGTAGCAGCATCACTGAAAGATTCTGCAAATGCTCTTCAAAAGTTCAAAATCGATCCTCAAATCATTCAGCAAATTAGTTATAGTGGGGAGGCAAGTAGTTAGAACGTAGCTAAAGGTGGTTAACGAGAAGTATGGTTGTTCTTTCAAAGCTGCATGAGAATGGAAAGGAAACAATTGGAGAAAAAGAAGAACTTCTCCTCCAGCATCTTGTTTGGCATTTATACTGAACCGCCTACTTGTCTTTCTGCATGGTTTAAGAACTATTGAAGACTGGATTTCAATTGTTAAAGCATTTTCAATTGACTTGTCAGGGTATGAGGGATCAAAGGTTCACTATCATTTTCATCAACTACAAGATGCATTTCAATTGACTTACCAGGCTAAGAGGGATCAAATGTTCACTATCTTGGCAATAGTAAAGCAAAACAAGACTCATCCATACGAAATAAAATAATTTAAAATCTATTGTCCAATCAAATTCCCAAGATGACCAATACTAGAGCACTATCGGATATTCAGATCTATGTGAAACCATTGTATAGAAAAGGAAACTAGTTCTCTTGGAAAGTAATGGAACATGTGCAGTTGCATATTTAAGAAACAAAAGTAAGTAAATAGTCTAATCTAACTCATTAACTAGTCATCTCATAACGAATTACCTCTTCACGCACTCCTTCCTGCCCTTACAACTGTCCAAGTTCAAAAGGGTATGTATGTCGCCTCTGAGGCTCTGCCACGAACAGCAATGGCATAACCATCATCCAAGCTTTGATCATCCAGAGATTTATCATCAAACTCTCCATATAGATCCATCAACTCTTTTGCAGTTACATGCTCTATATCAACCTGTCCTAAGATGGTGAAATCATTACCCCTCTTGCGCTTCCCTTTAGAATTAGATACTTCTTTAAGGGGCACTTTCTTTGCAGGCTTTAGGATGCAAATCTTTCCTCCAGGAGCAGTATGAATATCGTGTAAGGATGCTCTCCAAAGATTTTTCTTGAAAGAGGGGACCACTTCTTCAGCTGTTTTATAATTTTTAGAAGTGTCCACCTCTAAATCTGCAAATGATCCTCCACTTCCTAAAGTTTGAAACTTCTTAACTTCCCATGAGCCTGTTTTAGTGCCAACCCATGCCGTCGGTACTATTCTCCCAAAATACCCCATTTGGAAGCTAACACATAAAATAGAGACGCTACGCAGCTTCCTGACTTGATATTGTAAGTCTTTCTCATCGCCCTTGGGTAAGTGCTGATCATACCACTCTTTGACGATATCAGCACACTCCTTAACCTGCGGTCTTCCATTGCCTTCGTCCCTCTGCTTTCTCAAGTCCGTTACAAGGCAGTTAAGAATTTCTTCGCAAATCTCACCATCTCCAGCACCGGCAAAAATATAATCCATTTCGACTTTAAGCTTAATGTCTTCAGCATCATCATTGACTGAAAAGTGTCAGATAAAACACCAAGGAATCAGTATATTAAATCCGTGCAGAGTATTTAAATACAATATACCAATTTTTATTAAGATAAAGTATTACTTACTTATATAGTCCTCAGGTTCATTGCCGCGTACTCTACGTTTATCACCAAGTACTACAACGTTGCTGATGTTTTCCATCACATAAACCATGAGAGTTGTACTATGCTCTTCAACTTCCTGATAAAATTAAATCAAGTAGTTAGATAACCGAAACAAGAACGTCAAAACACCATAAATTATACTGAAAGTAAAATCGATTTTGTAAACATTACTCTATGCACAAATGACCAACAACTTAATTGGATGTTTGTTATACAAATAAAACAAACCAGGAAGTCTAAAGCAAACCTCTGTTTGTGAATGAGCTAATAGTTTCTCAGTAAGATTTGGACGGTCTGTTGAAGCATTTGGAGTGCTCTGCGTGGACAAGGAGAGATCTGCAAGCAGAAGCAGGAGGTATTCAGAAATATGGTAATCAGTTCTAGTTTGAGGTATAGCGCATTGGCATGAGTTTAAATATTCATATTATAATGATGAATCAAGGTGCAGTATAAAACATAAGCTGATCATGCCCATTATAGACTGAAAAGTTTTTGTTACATTGTTCTTGTTATTTGATGCCACTGAGTAATGTATTATTTGCAGTTACTGGGTACAACTATAGTAAAATACTTGTATTGATGAAATCATTACACAAGACACCATTAATGGTGTTCAAGGTTTTACAGTACACAGATGAGAAAACCATGATAAGAAAATGGGATGTAACTTGTTACAGAAAAGTGAACAGAATGAAATTTTGTAATTCAGGACAAGTAACAGGAGGGTAACGGTGCCTCATGCCCATGGTAGTAACAAAAGGAATATAATCAGAATTTAGAGCTTGTAAACAAGAAGATCTTGGTCAGAAACAATTATACCTGATGCTGCTAGTTGTTCTGAGAGCATATTGATCTCATCCATCAAAGATGGAATGGATGGATCACCCTGAGTGAGAGAGAATAGTTTAGTCCGATTCTGAAGCGAGTGAGTTGCAGACGAGCGAGCAAATCGTTCTTCAATGCTGAGCCACAGGTGATGAGCATTAAGAGATCGAGAGAAGTAAAAAATCACCGATTCAGACATAGTCGAGTAAATCCACATTCGTATTGAGACATCTTCATCTAACCAGTCAGTGTAAAGAGGATTCTCTATTCCGTTCTGTTTATTTCTGGGATTTGTGTATTGAGGAGGACACGGATGAGAGCCATTGATGAACTTTTCGATTCTGTACATCTGGATTACAGTTTGCATAAGCTTTCTCCATGTAATATAGTTATCTTCTTTCAATTTTAGGGTAACAAAATTTGAGAGTTGATTTAAAGGAATTCGAGCAAAGGAACTGTTTGCAGTGGGATTTCCCATTGAAGGAAATTAGGGTAATGAAAATGAAAGAGAAGATAAATGAATATGAAATGAATCGAAGAAACTGAAAAGAAGAACAAGAAATGAATGAAACAGATCGTAGAAATTTAAAGAAAGATCAGCGGAAGACAGAGATAAGGATCGCTACCTCAGAGATTTATCTCTGAGTCTGATACCATAGAATACTTGTATTGATGAAGTCATTACACAAGACACCATTAATGGTGATAAAGGTTTTAGAGTACACAGAGAAAACCATGATAAGAAAATGGGATGTAAATTGTTACAGAAAAGTGAACAGGATGAAATTGTATCTAATAGAGACGTTGATCGACTCTCCTAACCTAAGCCTGACAGGCTGGCTATGCTATCATAAGCCGGGACAGCAAGGGGTACAGAAACAGTGGGTACAGAAGTTGTCCCAAATGATGTGTCTCTCTCCTCAGCCCTTGGATTTCTAGGGGTGGGGCTTCTTTGATCTGATATGGGTCCCACTTGATAACATTACTCACTCTCTCTCTAAGCCCTTTCATTATTACTCCTGTTAAAAGCTACAACTAACCCAAACAGAATATAAAGGACAGTCACATGAGTTCAATGGTAAACTACTATTGGCACTCATACTTGGCTAGCCCGAAAGCAAGCCGTGAAAGAAAGCTGCTTAAGGGACGTTTGGTTTGACTTGATTGGCTAAAAATGTGCGATTTTGGGGTGGGTGGGGTCTATTGACTAAGTGTTTTCAGTTGACACGTGGAGAGGGAATTGGGAAGTAGCTGCTGATTGGTTATTTTTTCAGGAGAACTTTTTAAGCATCACCAGCTACAAACTCCAATCCTACCTCAATGTTGTTCAGCTTCACCATTGAACTCATGTGAAGATAACTTGAGTACTGAAGAAGTGAACTAGGTGTCAAGGACAGAGAGAACTTGAGTACTGAAGAAGTTGCAGCTCTAGGAGATGGTGACTCAGAGAAATCCACGCACAAGTTATCGGGATGGACTCCTGAAGTGGTTGAGACACAAATTGCCATAGGTAGTTTGAGCTCAGATGAGGTATGCAGAAGTTTTGAGCATCCGGAAAACAGTTCTGGTAAGCTAGCTTTGGAAGATGAAGATCCTTTCGAGGATAGTGACTACGGTTTTCTCATCAAGATAATGCTGACCATGTTCCTGTAGTTGAAGAAAAAGAAGTGGAACACCAGTCAGGCTATGATTCTCAGTACGAGGATGGGGAATTGAGAGAGTCTACTGAAAATAACTGGGAAGAAGATGCTGGTGAAGAAGTAGAAGCTGAACATGTGGATTATGGGTCAGATAACAGAGAAATGTTTGGTTTTAAAGCTGCTGAGGAGGCAGAAGTTGGCCATGATTTTAATGGGGATCCATTTAAGGTCAGAACCAATTGTAAATCCTCTGTTGAAGGTTTTTCAAATAGCAGCTTAACTGAGACTGGATCTAGTAATGAAAGAAGTTCCAAGTCTGTGAAACAACAGCCAAGGGGGAGCTATGGATGGACAGACATTGACAAATTAAGATGGATGCTAAATATGGAGAATCCAATGGTACTGCTGCTTATACGGAGATTCAAGAAAATGGTTCTTGTTTGGGTGGAAGTCTGATAGCAAGCTCAAGATTGTCTTCTTGGGGAAAGTACCAGTAAAGTTGTCAAAGTTCTGCAGTTGATTATAGGAAACTTGATGGTATGGTTTCTAAAGATTCTTTGACTGGGGTGGCTGGTGCATCTGCTCTGGGTGTGGAGCTGCCTACTTGCTCTCTTCCACCCCACTACTGGGATGAGATCAATAGCGAAACAAACAAATGATACTTTTGCATAAAATGGTATTCTGAAGATGCAACACAATTATTCCCATTGACAGAAAAAGTAGTCTATTTCTTATATAAGGTGTATCCTATTTTTTGAGATTTGGTGTGTAAGTGCAACTGCATCATGCCATTAATGTAATACTATGTAGATTGTAATGCCAAAAATGCCTATTCTAATAAAGCTCTTGTAACCGCGCAGCCTTCGTGAGGAAACAAAAGCAAGTCAGCTCAATGACCAAGTACTCTATCCACCTCAAAAAAGGTACCGAATGTAAAGTATGTGAAGCACAATAAAAAGCTGTGTTAGTTGATTGACCACTCAGGGCACCTAGATCCTGCAGTATTTCTTGAATTGGATCAACCGTCGGAGTAACTGGAAAGTACATTCTCTGTTTCAGGTGGCAACTTCCCTGCTTTATCAAATCTAGAAAGTTCCCTGTGCGCCAAATATAAAAGGAAAAGAAAAGAAATGAATCAAGATTGCAGCTGCACAATCTCACAAACAGAAAGTGGGCCCACAGTTTACTTCAAAAATGTCAGGATTTTGGGACAAAATTAAGCAAGGTACACTTACAGATAAATGAATTTCCCTGTTACTCCAAAAGCAGTTGCCATTGCTTCCAATGTTGCAGTCTCATTGGATTCCAGGTAGTGGGAGTAGGCAGCAATTCGGACCTTTGTTGCGTAATATCTATAATGAGGATGTAGATAGCGGTCCAATTTGATTTGAATGCTTAAGTCCACTGAGTAATCATAAGATTGCAACAAATCAAATAGAGTACAATGAGTGCAGAAAAATCACCCCAAGATGTACTCCACCCCCACAACCCATTTGCACTACAACTTTAATTAAATAGGAAAGAACTCTCACCAAATGCTCGGAAGAATGACTTGTACTTGCGATCAGCCAGAGAGTTCATGAACTCTGAGAGATGTGGAATTTGATCTCGCACCGCCAGGATCTCAGGAGCTTGAAACACCTATCATAAATAAATATTTTTATCAGGGATAACACTAGCAAGTAGCAAAAGTATGATGAGACAGAACCAAATGAATTGAAAGCAAAAGTATGATGAGACAGAACCAAATGAATTGAAATAATGCTATATACCTCCGTTTCCAGCGAACCTCGGTCTAATGATATAATGCTAATAAGAACAGTGTAAAGAATGAATGTGTTGTAAGACAAAAGCTCGCATGACTTAAAGGTAGATAGCGAAGCCAGAAAGAGACGGGAAGCTCTCTTAAAGTCTCCCTTGAGCATGCAATACAAGCCTTCATACACTTTCAAATGTTTCTGCGTCTCCAAATTGCTTCCTGCACTGAACCTGCAATGTGGATCAAATTAATAAAAGGGATTTCATCTTGGACAGACAAAAAAACATTCCAGTTTTCTAATCTTACTTTTTAGCTTTATCAATACTGTTGGTGATGATTCCAGAATCCTTGTAGACAAATCCCATCCTTGCAGAATACAAAACTAAATCAATCTTCTGCCCAATGTCAGAGGTTTTAATTTCAGTGGTTTCAAGCTGTTCCCATGCTTGATCCTGAGAATTCATGTTGAATAGTTAGTCCATGAGTTCATCCTTAGCATCCAAGAATTCATGTCGAATAGTTAGTCCATGAGTTCATCCTTAGCATCCAAACAGTTCATACACAGAACGGAATACATACCTTGCTACCATTCTGAATTAGGAATAAGAATTTAGCCAGATGAGCTTTTTGAACTTTTATGTCACCAAAGTTCTTTTCTTCTGCTTCAGTAATTCTGTTTCAACCAGATAAATCACGTAAGTACGGTAAAGGTAATAAAGAACCTTACCATCATGATATAAACTTATAAATGAAGTAAAGCAATAAAGAACCTCTCTTATGCAGCATAATAGACCTATTGTATGAGAGATAACTCAGCCAATGATTTTTCATCACCATATAGTTGTTTTCTGTTCATATCGAGACCATATTCTGATACAAAATCTTCAACTCCTGACTCACACTACCATGTCACAATCTTAAACCATTGTCCATTTTATGAGGAAATATATCATGTTGTCTACCTATTTTCCTTCTTCAAAATCATTGTGGCTTGGTGGTGTATCGGTAAGCTGTAGAACACGGAGGAATCCTATATGATGCCGATCATGTGAACTGTGGAGTATGCTAATACTAGTCCTAGGTCTGTTTGAAACATAAAGTAAAGCTATTATCAAGTTTTACTGTACGGTATGATGATTATGAAGCAGAAATTCCATCAAACTTTACATCATACATATGAACAGGCAGAACCAAATTAGAATCATGTATTCTTAGCTTTAGTTTCTAAAATTTGCCTATTCCACACTTCCATTGATCTAAGATCAGCCTAAATTTCATTTACAAATTCTATATACACAGATCACAATTACCTATTTGGCTATCAAAAACAAACTCATTAGTTCATCATTAGGTCAAAATCAGATTCGAGATAAAGAAAACTCACGCTTCATCAATTTTTTTTAGTTGTGTATCAATCTCTTCCTTCAGTTCATTCAATTCACTGGACGCTATCATCAATCTGTCCGTAGAACCTAGGGTTTCAATCAATGGTAACATACCTATAGATAAAAAACTAGAAATCAATTAGAAAGAAGAAATAATCATGGAAAAAAGAAAGAATCAAAAGGGTTTGAACTAGGGTTTTTCAATTTCTTACCATCAGCTCTAACAGAGTCCGTAATCTCTCTTTGAATTCTATTTTTATCAATCTGTCGAACATCTGGATGAGTCAAATAGAATACTTTGTTAGCTAAAACTAGAATTTTATCTTGATCTATTACTGCTTCTCCTTCCATTTTAGTCAATTGTTTTCTCTGCAGTTTCTCTCTTCTGTTCTTCCCTTCACTTTGCTTCTATTTGCTAACCGCGAAAGAGCCAAGATCCTATATTTAAGCTTCGAAAAAGGATGGCTGTGATCTATCGAACTTAAACGGCAGGATTCTGTCTTGGCACCTGCTCACCAAGACTTTGACCCGACTAACACCTAGACTTTCAGTCTGTGACCATCGCTCACAAGTACTGGGATCTATATCTACTCCCTCGTTGGCCAAAAATATTTGAGCCTTGGCTAACCATAGGTCCATAGTTAAGGAAGTCTATTATTGGGGCGTCACATGCCAATAGAGGGGCTTTACTTGGATTTCTAGTGACCAAAAAATTGGTTATGGGTATTCTTGATTCAATACAAAATGTCGAGATTACCCTTTAACTAAAATCAAAACCTAAAAACTAAAACTAAAACTAAAATCAAAACATAATTCTCATTCAAAGATCTGCTCCTCCTCCTCCTCTTCTTCTTCTTCTTCTTCTTCTTCTTCTTAACTTCCTCTCCTTCATCAACCATAAATCATTCCCTCCTTTTTTTTCAATCAAAATCATTTCACCATCTTCGATCAATCGACGGTTCGAAAAACTTATAATCTTCGATTGAATTCTCTATTAAAGGTGCGGAAGAAGCATATTGATAGAAGTGATGGTAATCAACAAACCAATTGCATTTGAAATGGTTAGATTGATTGAAATCTTAGAAAAAAATTAGGTTTCAGAACCAGTTACGGTTTGGTTTTCGTTAACAAAACCCAACTGTAACTATTTTACAGTTAGTTTCGACCAAAAAAAAACCCAACCGTTACTGATTTACAGTTAGGTTCGATCACAAAAAACCCAGCCGTAACTATTTTACAGTTGGGTTCGACAAACAAAAACCCACCCGTAAATCGATTTACAAGTTGGGTTTCGACTAAAAAAAACCAGTGAATCGGGTTTAAAATTGGGTTTTCTTAATTTTACCTAGTTACGGTTAGGAGTTCATCATCACCTAATCGTAAATTTGTCTTACGGTTGGCTACGAAGGAAAAATCCAACCGTAAACCGCTATGAAAAGCTAAGAAATTCAAAAAAAAATTACTTACTTTCATCAATTTTGAGAAATAAAAAAAACATTGTTTGGGTGATTTAAAATCTAGGTTTTACTTAGAAAAAAATCTCCAAAGTTTCTCATTTTTTCAACTTTTTCTTCCCACCAAAATCACTTAATGTGATTTTTTATCACTAATTATATAAAAAATCTTATCAATCTAATTATTAGTTAATTATATTACTCCCTCCGTCCCACTATTAAGTGACCTATTTACTTTTTGATTTTGTCCCACTATTAAGTGACCTATATCACTAAGCAAGGAAATATTTTTAAAATTATCCTTTTAATTGATTATAAGAAATATAAGAAATATGCATAATTTGATAGGCATGTTTATATTCGTTACGTAGGTGTTTTAAAATACTTTTCAATGGTATAAAGTTTGCGAACATCCGTTGTATAGTTTGATAGGTAAATCATTTCAAAATTTCATTAATTATTATCCATAAGGGTATAATTGTAAAAAATAATTAAAAATCTATTTTCCCTTGCTTGCCTTAAAAATTGTGCAAACTTCAACTAAGTCACTTAATAGTGGGACAGAGGGAGTATTAGCCTAACCACATAAGGGTTGTTTAGTCATTATAAAATTATTTTAGATAAGGGGTTTTTAATATTACTTATGAGTGACCCGTTTTTATCCTATTAGGTGACGCCCCTCTATTGAAATGTGACGCCTCAATAATAACCTTCTAGTTAAGACTCTTCGGAACTCTTTCAAAAAAATAAACCATGGTTAATTTATTGGTTTTGCGGTGGGGCCTGCTGACTGGAAGTTCCCAGTTCACTTTATCTAGCTGCGTCTATAAGTTTACACGTGGAGCAGGCTCGAGATCCTCTGTCACGAAAAAGATTTGGACCCTGCCCTGCGAATGGCTAAATGACACGTACCACCACACTGTTTAATACTTTTAAATTTATTTTTTCCCGGGATAAATAAGAGGAAACAATTTATGCTTTTCTTTCCATCATCAATATATAACAATGTAAAATGAAGAGTTGTTGTTGTTATTGTGGTTGTTTTGTTTTTATTGTTCTATTTTCACAACAATGGTGCTAAATTTGATCGTTCAACGTCCAAACTGTAAACGAAGTTGTTTCCCAATATGAACAGCTAAGAGCTAGCACTATGGTGCTAGCTATCCCTTCCCTATCCCTCAAATAAAGGGAAGGGATGGCACACGAAAGGCAACTCTGCTATGGTGCCTAGCTATCCCTTCCCTACACTATACGCGGACTGAGTCCGCGTATGAATAGTGCAGTACGGGAACCGAGTCCGCGTATTAGTCAACTCGTTGACTTGACCAAATACGCGGACTGAGTCCCCGTTTGATAGGTTAAAGTTCACAGAACCCGGTTCTTCCTCCCATTTCATCTTCTTCACTAATTTTCCTCCTCTCAAAACCCCATTTACCCCCTTTCCATTTTCATGTCGATTCAAGGCGATTCGTGAGCTTAGATTAAAAGGGTTTGATGGTTAGCACAAGGTGAAGCAAATCCGTTCTTCAATTTCGAATTTCATCCAAAAAAACATATAAGGTGAGTGATTCTAATGTTTGGGTTTTTAAGTTAATTTGATTTCATTTTTGATGAAATTATTGATGCTAGGTTGGTTGGATATGTAGTATGCAATTCAATAACGTTATGAACACATATATTAAGTGAAAAATGTATGATTAATTGTTGTGTGTCTTGATTGTGTAGAAATATTAATGTTGAAGTTTGATATATGTAAAAAAATGTATGATATATGTAGAAGTTTGATTTATGTAGAATAATGTATGATTAATTGTTGTGTGTCTTGATGAAATTTAATGTTCCATGTAAATGCATATTAATGTAGAAGTTTGATATACTTGTGTTTATGTATGTTATACCCAAATTGATAGTGTATTTTTGGTTTGCTAGGGTGCACAATGAGTCTAATGCGTTCTTATGTGAGACACAAATATGGAATGTATTTGGATACCTCTAGTGATAGTGATGAAGAAGAGAAAGCTTTGATTATGTTTACACAACTATGTTTGGATGAACGGTTGCATATTATTAGACAACCTGTACCACAGGAGGTACAGATACGTAATGTAATAACGCGTGATCGAGTGTGGCATGATGCAAAAATGATGAATGATTATTTTACGCATGGAACCGGTTATACCTCCAGACAATTCAAACAACGTCTAGGCATGAGGGAAGAGTTATTCGAGAAATTGTTAGGAAAATTGCTTGAAGTTGATCCGGAATGGCATCAACGTCCGGATGCAACTGGTACTATGGGGCATTCTCCGCATATGAAATTAGTTGACGTGATGAAATGTTTATGCAAAAGTACGCATGCTGATAGTATTGATGATTACACTCGTATGGATGCAACTACAATATACAAGTATCTAAAAAGTTTTTGCCACACCATTTGCATGACTTTTGGAGCCAGATATTTGCGTGAACCCACTCCTGAAGATGTTCAGAGGTTGCTAGATGAGAATGCCGACCGAGGTTTTCCTGGAATGCTTGGTAGTGTTGATTGTATGCAATGGCCATGGAAGAATTGTCTGGTAGCTTGGCAAGGAACTTACAGGGGTAAAGATAAAGAGAGTAGTTTGGTATTAGAGGCGGTGGCATCATATGATTTGTGGTTTTGGCATGCCTGGATCAAACAACGATTTGAATGTGTTGGCACACTCACCCCTTTTTGACAACATGCTAAAGGGTGTAGCACCTCCATGCAATTATGTCATCAACGGTCACCAATACAATATGGGTTATTTCTTAGCCGATAGTATGTCTATCCAAAGTTGACTACAATTGTACAAGCTTTTCTCGACATTGGATATTCCAGACTATGTTAGGTTCAACAAGTATCAAATGGCTAAAAGAAAGGATGTCGAGCGTGCTTTTGGAGTGCTTCAGGTTAAATTCCGAATTGTCGGATCTCCCTGTAAGTATTGGCACCAATCAGACATGAATCTAATTATGAAATGTTGTCTTATTTTAAACAACATCATTATCGAGCATGAGCGTCGGGATACAGATTGGGGAAGGGTTGTTCCTGCTCCCCTTCCCGAACCTACTGTTAATGGTCGTGTATTTATGTCATCTCTGAAAAACCTAGAACTCCACCTACAAATGAGAAATGATCTTGTCAAGCACATTGCTGCGCGTCCTGGTAGAGGAGGCCATGCAGGGGACTTGTCTAGTCTGGAGGGTTCATATATGGAATACGTGGTACTTCCATCGTCAGAAGGAGATTACGATGATACAGACTTAGAAGAAGAAGTTGTCCCAGGACAAAACGAGGATGGGGCATTTGAGTATTATGGAGATTACAATAATCACATCCCAGATGACTTCCCTCATGGAGATGCACATGGACATGTAGTAGATGAATATCAACATGATGGAGATGACGAGGAGGATTCCGTGATGGGGAGGATTATGACAATGAAGAGGAGGATTCTGAGTATGACGATGAGGGTGAGGAGGACGATGTTGAGGTTGACGATGACGATGATGCTGGTATGTATGATGATGAGGCATAGGATGTATTTCACTTTTCTCTTTTAAGTTTTCGAATGTTAAATGCTCTTGTAATAACAAACTTTAGATATTTTTTGGGATTCACTTTATGTTTGCAAATTATGAAGTTTATATTTGGTTGCAAATTATTATTATTATTGTAGACGCATATTATTAAACGCAACTGACTAATTAAAAAACTCACACATACTAATTATAAAATTTCACATTACATCAATTGATATTAGATCCAAGTAAAACAATACTTATTCAGCCCATGCCACCGTTCCACACTCAAGGCATCTCCAAGTAACGCTTTCCATATGTTTTTTTTTGACCGAATCTGCATTTCCATTAAGAAATAACAACCTCGCTTCACACTAATCCCCTTGGTACATTCAAACTCCACCTTACCTTTTAGTAATACATTGTTGCCGAGTTCTTCAACTTTTTGTTGTTTGATTGCATCTTTCATTGCATCCTCCAAACATTGTGCTTCTCCCGGACATTTAGCATACTCACATTCCAAATACCTTATCTTCTCTGGTATCGACTCTTTTACCTTCCTAGTGCCGCTGCATCCTGGTTGTGGACATTTTGTATATAGCCATGGGAATTGAAGAAAATTGTGTGTATCCATGAAACAACATGGACAAAACTCTTTTGCTTCTACACATACTATTTGTTTTCCATTTCTACTCGAACTGTTAGAATACATAATTTAGGTTGATGGTTTGTAAGAATGTATTGAGATTGTTGGTTGTAAGAACCAAAAAATGCTGATAGTATATATATAATGAAATTGATTCGTTGGGATATAGACCCGTTAGGAAACATAGCCGTTGGAAAAGAGTCGTTGGGCACGAGTTGTTAGAAAAATATCCGTTGGGGAAAACAATCTGTTGGGCACGAGTTCTTAAAAATAGAGCCGTTGGGAAGGAGTCCTATATAAGAAAGATAACCCATTCTTATTTTCAACATCAATCTACCTATTTTTCTTTCCAACATCAAAGCTAAACATCTATTCAATGGAAAATCAGTCAGCAACTACCAACTCAGTCGAAGACATAATTAGAAGATGCAAGCGACCCACTACATCAATTTCTGCAATGGAAAAAGAGATATTCAAAAGAGGTAATCAAGCTACTGCGAACGCAACTACGTCTTCATCACCTACCAAGCTAACACAGTTGTTGGATGAAGTGTTAAGCAAAGGAAAGTCCATAAAACATACCAAATATTCATCTGGGTGTTCGACTGAATACCAACACAAACTCAAGGAACACGAACAAAATTCCAAGGCAAAAGAACGTGGTCAACAACAATTCCAACTGAGAGAAAGGTTAAAGGATGCCGAAGAAGAGACTGAATGGATTAGAAACTATTATCGTTTCAAGGATGATTTTCCAGAAAACCCTAAAGATCAAATAATATTCTGGACTAATGTTGGTTGGGGTTCTTTCGTTAAAGAGACGGGCAAGAAACCACGACATAATTATCTACCATCCTACATTTGTTCAAGGACATATCATGTTAGGAAATTATGCATCAGGTACAATGAGTTTCTCAATAGGTACAGAGGTGACCGTTTCGCTGCACAAGATACATACACAGCATGGAGAAAAGAACCGTTTTTCCATTTCGAAGCGGCATTGATTGTTGAATCTGACAACAACAAAAATAACAACATGTAAAACCTATCGAATGATATGTTAGAGGTATCTTTTAAAGTTATTTATGAACATTAGTTTAATGAAGTGAAAAAATGAAGTAATTTATTTGAATTTAGATTTGAAAATCGAGTGGTTACAACAAATTGACAAATTTAATTAATTCAAACACATTTAAAATAAAGTTAACAACATTACCAACTACAAATTTAAGATAACACTTTTAATCTTAACATGTACTACAAATTAAAAAAACTAAACACAATTAAAGATAAAACAATTAGAGTTGGATTACATCTTCATCTTCAGAATCTTCAACGCTGATTATACCCTTCCCCTTCAAAATCTCCTTTTGCTTGCGTTGATAATATTTTTTTTCGTTGGGAGCTAAACAACTAAGGTCCATCAACATTATTGCATTGTCTTGAT